>ML108869.1:46668-91733 GCA_003697995.1 Taxidea taxus jeffersonii | reverse complement strand
CACACACACACACACTCCCCCGCCGCCGGCCGCCGGAGCCAAGGACTAACCGCTTACTTCTCTTCTCCCAGCTGGATCGGCTGGGGTGTCCAGCGCGCTCCGCCCAGCCCCGGCCAGAGCGAGTCCCCTAGCGCGGCTGACCCCCGCCCCATCTTATCCCACCCCCTCGCGGCTCTAAGGACCCCAGGAGGTGAAAGAGGGGAGGGCTATCAGCGCCCTTGCCCCGGTTGCCGCGGGAGGAGGACCGGGGCTGTTGCCAGAGGAACCAGTTGAAAAGTTTGAAGTCAAGTCGGGGGCCCGGGTGGACAGCTGGGGAGCAAGGAGTTGGGTGGTGTCTGGCTCTCGGCGCGCACACACTCCACGGGCATCCAACCCAGACACGTCGACAGGCACAGGCCACGTACGCGGACACAAGACGATGAACCCACCCACACCCACAACCAAACGCGGGCCCACAAAACGTGGACATAGGCACTAAACAGCCACGCAAAGCCACGAACACACAAAGGCGCAGGCAGATGCACGTCCCCGGACCCAAATCTACAAAGACTCACAAACGCGGGATGCACGTGTCCGCACAAAGACCTCAGAGGCGCCGGTCCCCGGCCCGCGCCCAGAGCCTTTGTCTCCTGGAAGCCCTCTCCCCTTGGTACCGGTTCCCTACCCCGGCAGAGTCCCGGGCGCCCCGCAGCCGCTGCCGACGCCCTGGATCCAGGAAAAGTTGAGGGGCCCGGGGCCCGCCCCCAGAGTCCAGCGCCGCCTGCCCGCCGGATGGGGCTGCGAGGTTGGGGTCAGGGGCTCCGGACCTTCGCCCGCGGCGCGCACTCCCGCTCCGCGGGGACCCACACCCACCTGGAAGCCTGCGCCGCAGCCGCCTCGGCGCGCTCACCCAAGCGGCCCAGCCGCGGGCCCTCTGGCCGGCGCTTTTCTCGGCTCGGCTCCGTGCGGCCCGCCCCCCGGCCCCCGCCCCCCGGCCCCCGCCAGCCGTAGGGAGCCCCCCCACCCGCCCGGCGCCCAGTGACGGCTCTGGCCCGCTGCCCGACGACCTAGGGAGTGTCGCCAAAGTGCCGGCTTTTCCAGAGCGCGCCGGCCCCGGCCCCCCCGCCCGCCTGCGGAGCCCTAGCAGAGCCCGGGTTCCACCCTAGGGAGCGTCTCAAAAGTGCGCACGCAGCTCCCGCCCACTCCAGTCAGCCTGGCTCACAGCTTCCAGCAAACGGGATCCCTGCCCCTCCCCCGGAGCGCCTGAGCAACCTCAGCAGATGGCCGCACGGTCGGGAACATCTGGAGGTCGCTGGAGTGTGTGTGTGTGTGTGTGTGTGTTTGTCTGTGTGTGTCTGTGTGTGTGTCTGTGTGTGTGTCTGTGTGTGCGCGCGCGCCCTCGCGCGCCAGTGAAAGAGAGAGGGTGGGGGACCTTGGTAAGAAAGAGATTGGGTGGGTGAGGGTTCCCTCTTCTCGAGCTCATACCCTCGTTTTTTTTTAAATGAGTGCAAAAAGTCCAGAGACATTAGTGAGAAGTAGACAAGGAATCCGAAACCGAGAAAGACTGGCTGAAAGACGAACCCGCAGAGGGGAGAGAGACAGTGTTACGTAGAAAAACTAGCAGGAGAGGAGAGGGAAAGCAGCAGACTTATTTTCTCACCTGGACTTCTGGTTGGATTTCTAACAAGGGAAACTGCCTGTGTGACTAGGCACCATTTATTCCTCCCTCTGCAGCTCATCTTCTCTCCACCTCTCTATGTTTTTAAGGTCAGGAAGCCATTCAAAACATAAACAAACAAACAAATAAAAACTTTTAAAAATGGGGATTGGGAGAGAAATTGCCTGGTAGGATGCATTCCCAGTGTGGGGCTGGGGAGGGGGGTGAGTTTGAATCTTCCAGTCTACACACCTAGACAGCCGGGGTGGGGAGTTGTCAGGCACCCAGAGGTATCTGGCCCAGGGGTGGAGGGAGGCTTTGGTCTTGAACACTGGACCTCCCAGGAACCCCCCTGCTGTGGAGAGGGCCCCTGGGGGCAGAGACTGGGCAATGTTCCCTCTTCAGTGGCCCAGACACGCACTCCCAGTCTTTTTGCTTCTTATTTCTTTTTTACTTTTCTTCTTTTTTAATGACAGAAGTTGCCTGGGCTTGTAGTGTCTGTGTCTGCTGGTCTGCCTGGGGAAGGGGGGAGGTAGTAGAGAGATGGGAGAGAAGGAGTGGAGGCCACTACCTCAGCCTCAGGGGAGTAAAATTGGATCAAACAGAGGACAAGTGTTCTTGCAAATCCTCCCCTGGGCTTAGTGACTGTGTAATGTGATGGGGCTTACCTGGGCTGAGACCCCCCCAGACCCTGCCCGTTAGGGAGGTGAGGGGAGAAGGCTGGGAGCCTGGTCTTATCAGTGTGGGAACCGGAAGAGCTCTCCTCTCTCCTCTGCCTCTGCCCATTGTCCTCCCCCAATTAGAAACCCAGCTGCCAGAACTGGGAGGCCAGAGGGCCAAGCAGCCAAGCTTCTCATCAGTCTTTGAAATAGGACCACAGACTTCTTGCGTCCACTCACAGCCGAGCTCATAATAAATGGGCCGCTGAGTTTCAACTCTGCACCCGCTAAACATTCTCTGTGCAGCGGGGTGCCCTCAGGAGGAGGTCGGGCCCTTCCCAGGCCCTTCGCCCTGCCTGGGGGAGGAGACCCCAAAAAAAGCATTTGGTGCGGGCCCTGAGCTTGGCCGGGGTTTGGGTTCCAGCCCTGCCACTTCCCAGCTTTGGGTAATCTTAGGCAAGTCACCTATACTCTTTGAGATTCTGCCATCTCCAAAGAGACTGTTAGGAGAAGTAAACACAGTAACTTAGTAAAGCAATAAAACTTCTCACAGGAAGTGCCACCCTGCAGTGTTCATTGCCATTATTATACCTAGATATCTCCCCGAAAGGATGGTGTAGAGGCTGGAAAGCCCAGCAGGCTTGGGAGGGGAGGGGACAACAGGGAAGGGGAATGGCCATCTGACTCTCTGGCCCCCTTCCTTGTGGGGGAGGGGGCTTTCTTTCAGTGCAATCCCCCTGGGGCCTGGCCTGGCGACTTTCATCCTCCCCTCCCTTGATGTGGTTGGAGTTCTGGAGTGAGGCTCCTGCTGGGCAGCAGAGAAATGGAGATAATCAACTCCCAGGGAACTCAGGGGGTGGGGGGAGAGGGTACTAACTTCCACTGCCCTTTGTATGGGGGTGGTCTAGCCAGCTGGGCTGGAGGATCCAGGCTCCCCCAAAGGGCTTCTCAACTAACATAACACATACATAACATAAACATGAGGACCAACCCTTCACACCTTGGTTGGGGGCTGCACACAGTTTGCAGTTCCAGAGTCCTACTGCCTTCATCATTTCTCTGATCTTCCCTAACTTGGGCTTTGGATAGCCCAGTGTCCGTCAGCCCTACTCACCTTCTTTGTCTGCTATCTACACTACAGCAAGAATAACCTTCCTAAACTGCAGATCTGCAAAACTGATCATGACACTTGTCTACTTAAAGCCTTTCAGAGGCAAAAGCCAAACTCCTTGGCTTGGCATTCAAGGCCCACGGATATGCACCTCCCCTTACCTCCACCTCTTCAGCCTCATTTATGGCCACACCCTCTTTACACATTCAAAGCTCTAGTCCTGTAGTCACTTGGAACCGGGGAAGGGAGTGGTGGGTGGGGAACATCTCTACATTCTTTAAGTCTCTGTCCAGATTCCCCTCTGGCAGGAAGCCGTCCACCTGTCAAAGTTGGTCCTTCATTCTATTATGCTGTCACTCCCTTTGTACATAAGGCACTATCACTTTCCTGTTCAATACCCTCCTGTGGTTATCACATGCCAGGGATTGTGCTGGATACTTCAAACGTTATTACATCAGTGAATCCCTGTGTGGTTGTTAATCACTTAACAACCACACAGATTGATAGTGGTTAGGCTCAGAGAAGGCAAGAGATCTGTCCAACGTCACACAACCTGTTTTCTGCAGAGCTAGAACAATAGTTAGGGCACCAGTGCTCCCTGTACAATCCACCCAAACGCAAAATGTGGTATCATAAGAGAGACCTCGGGACCAAAGTGTTGCAGATGCAAACCATTGCTCTATCCTCAGCTGCCGATGGACTTTGGGCTAGTCCCTTCCTCCCCCCGAGGCTCAGTTTCCTTACTTGTAAAATCGAAATAAATAAGAAGCCTTACCTCACAGAGATGTAGCAAGAATCAAATGAATTAACACAGATGCAAAAATGTTGTACCATACGCTGAAGGGTGCTGTGTGCTTTTTTTTTCTTTTTAAGATTTCATTTCTTTATTTGAGAGAGAGACAGTGAGAGAGAGCATGAGAGGGGAGAAGGTCAGAGAAAGAAGCAGACTCTCCGTGGAGCTGGGAGCCCGATGCGGGATTCAATCCCGAGACTCCAGGATCATGACCGCAGCTGAAGGCAGTTGCTTAACTGAGGCACCCAGGCGACCTGGTGATTTCCTTGACCAGCCCTATTACAACTGAATTCTTTTTTTTCAGGATTCAGACTGGAGGTCACAGACTGGAGGTCAAAGGCACCAGCTGTCCCTTCGATTGCCTTGCTCATTTCCCATGTTTTGAGAAAGCTAAAAGGTCTTTTTCTCTCCCTTATCACAGCTTTCAAGCCCTGACCAGAAAATCCACCAAATCCAGTGTATTTCCATGAACCTCTCGAATCTCTAACTATTCTTGCTGCATTTTCTTCTTTCCAGAAGCAGGTAGATCTAAAGTTAACAGAGCCTCGGGACCACGTGAGGCAATAATAGAAAAGAAGAACTGAAAAGCAAAGACTACCTGTCCAAGCCCCTTTCTGAGTCCGTGGGCTTGAGCTGGCTTGTGCTCTGCTGTGTTTTGTAAAAGCTCAACTGGTGGTTCTGATGTCAGTACGGGAACTAGGGGACACGGCAGTACTCCTCAGGGTTTGCGAAGTCCTTCCACATGCAGTTTCTTTTTTGGGCCTCTGAGCACACTTTTCAGGTCATCTCTTATCTCCATTTTACAGATGGGGAAACTGAGCCTCAGAAGCAGCCCATCCAGCAGCACACAGCTAGGACCTACCACCGTCTCTGACAGAGCTCCAGCCAGTCCTCGGCGGGGCAGAATTCTGTGCCTGGCCTTTGCCGGTGTCTCAGCAGGCTCTGTGGGATGAACACTCTTCTCCTGCCAAATCAAATGCTTCCCTAAATATTTCTCTCCCACTCTCCCACCTCCGTGCTTTTTCCCCCTGCCTGGAATGACTTTCTCAGTTCAGTCTGCCAGCTGCAGTCCTCATGGTCTTCCAAGCTGAGCTGCCTCCTCCACAAAGACATTTTCATTTCCCCCAGTTTCTCTTCCTTTAAGCCTGGAAGCCCTTGGTCCAGGCTTCTGTGCTGCCCCCTCTCCAGCCCCGCCCCCTGCTGCCACTGGATGCCCCAGCACCCCCAGTGTCAGAGTTCCCGGCAGGTTCTGGCCATTCCTCACTGCCTCCCTGTCTCTGTTCCTGCTCTGCCCCCCTACAGAAGTGCCCCTTACTCCATCCCATCTTCCACAGATTCAGAATCCTCACTGGTGAGACTGGTGAGACTCAGTGGTGAGTCTCATCTTCTCCAGGAAGCCTCACCTGACGTTCCCACTCCTCGGCTTGACCCTTGGAGGAGGCCTTCCTCAGTGCGTCAGTAGCATAGTAAGGAGATCTCTGTCTTGAACAAGGCTGTTCATTCATTCATTCATTCATTATGGCAAGGTGGAAACTTTTGGGCCAAACCACGGAGGTACGAATCCCAGTTTCAGAGTAGGGAAGTTCTAAAACTTCTCTCTCTGCCTTATATTTCTTCTTTTTTTTTCAAAGAAGATTTTATTTTTAGGTAATCTCTACACCCAACGTGAGGCTCTGATCTACAAGCCCGAGATGGAGAGTTGAAGGCTTCATAGACTGAGTCACTGGGGATCCCCCGCCTTCCATTTCTTATTCGTAAAGTGAGAAAAATAGTCTCTCCCTCAAAGGTTATTGTAAGAATTAAATGAAGAAATCCATGGAGACTGTGGAGAACAGTGTCTGGAATATAGCGAGCCCCTGATGAATGTTGGCGACTACTATTTTGATTAATTCATTCATTCTATAGCAAACATTTGTAAAACTAGGCAGGGAAACTGAAGCAGGGGCCCAATTGTATGACCGGGGAGAACACAGTGTGGAGTGTGGGAAGTTTGGCAGGCACAAAGATTTGTATTCCTCCTGCAGAGAAATAAAAAAGGAAGGAGGCTTTGGCCTTGGGAGTGGGGAATGGACCCACGAGAGAGGGAGGCTCCCTTCCTCCGATGGGCCCTCTCAGCAGGAGACCCTGGTTTGCACAGCAGCCCAAGACTGTTCATCCAATCTGCCAGGGCCTCAGCTTCTAGGGTTCCCAGTCTGCTGTTGGTGGTGGGGGTCAGGAACAAATTGTCTCCTGAGCAGCTGTCAGAGTTGGTCTCCTGCCGGGAGGCCCAGCCCACATCTCAAGTGCTGCCTTTCCCTACCATGGCCTCCAGGCTTCCTGTGACCCCAGAACCTATACTCCCATCCCTGCTTGCAGGAGCTAAGCTGACCTGTATGTTCAGACAGAAGGTGATACACCTGTCACCACAGAGTCAGGATGGAAGCCGAAGGGCCCTTGGCGATCAGATGCCACACATTCTACCCTATTGTTTCCCTCATTTTACAGGTGGGAGACTGAAGTCCAAGGAAGGGGGATGACTTGTCCAAGGTCACAGAGAGAATGGACAGGAAATCTTCTAGACTCCCAGTCAGAATTCTTTTAATTTCTTTACATTGCCACTATAACTACATAATTTTCCATTGCCCGTGCCATCCATCCATTGCTCTATCCTACTGTCTTTACTCTTTGTCCATCTGTCCATCCACTGTCTGTCCATCCACCCATCCATCCATCCATCCATTCAACAAGTGTTTACCTATCGAATTGACACGTCAGGTCTAGTGCTGGGCTCTGGGAATCCACAGCTTGGGTGGGGGACACTGACACAGACATAGACATATCATAGGTCCCAAAGAGTTTTGGATGCTCTGACAGAAATCCGTGCAGAACGTTCACAGCAGAGGGGCCAGATTCTAGCTGGAGTTATAAGGAAAGATGTCAACGGGGAGGGGATGGTTGAGAGGGCCCTGCTGGGCATAGAAGGGTTGGGAATGTAGGGTAAGGGAGGACATTAAGGGCATTCCAGAAGAGCCAGAGGGGAGAGTGTGAAGCAACAGTGCTTCAGTATGGCTGGGTTACCAGGCATGATGGGGTCGGTCTGAAGTCTGAGAAAAGGCGAGTGAGTCACAGGGCATGGGACCCTATGTGTCCACCCTGATGTTAGCCCTTAGTGCTGCATGCATGGGAACCTCAGATGCTCTCCTCCTTTGTCGGGTGCTCACCTGAGAGAGACCCCATGAGGAGGGAGGAAGGAGGAGGAGGGAAGGCTCTGGGGACTTTGTCCCCTTCCTGTTAGCCTATCCGTCTCCTCCCTGAGACCTGACAATTCTCTCTTGCCCTGCCCTGCCCCCCACACTCATTTCTGCCTCCTCTTCTGCCCTCCTCTGTCCTTCTCTCTCTCCTTCTAGCCTATTAGTCCTTATCAGTGACCCGGACCCTCCCCCCTTTCCTCTCTGTCTTCCTGACAAGAAACAGGTTGCATCCCACCATCACACTGAGCAGGCAGAGAGCCCCTGCCTGGAGGTCAGGACATGGGATTCCAGCCCTGGCTTTGTCATCATCCATCCTCGGCTGGAGCAGCTTCTTAATAACAACATATTTGCAGGGCCATTACCAGCTGACAGTCTGTCCCACCAGTGTCTCCTGGGCCCCTTGCTACAGCGCCCTCTATAGGGAAGATATCTCATTTACACCATGGTGCCAAAGACTTCAGGACTAGGTCCTATCGCTGAGGGCCGGTAAACTCTGGAGAACTTTGTTATCAGGCTTGGGTTACGTGATTACATTATTGCGTGCAAAGGGCTGTGTGCACAGTTTATTGCCTTCTGTCCTAGGACAAACAGAACTACAGAATGCTACCCCCACAAGTTGACTCTCAGAGAACATCAGAATCTTTCCTATCCATAAGCAAACAAGTTCTCTGTCAAAGGGGTTTTTCGGACTTTTATTTTTTTTAATGACAGTCTATCATAATAAATGCATAGTATCACACCAGCAGGGACACGGGTACGTATATGTATATACAAAGCAGAAGCAGATGTTTGGCAGAACAATACTTACCCTTACCACATTTTTTTTAAAGGCTCTCTGCTGAGCAGAGAGCCCGATGCGGGGCTTGATCCCCAGACCCTGGGATCATGACCTGAGACGAAGGCAGAGGCTTTAACTCACTGAGCCACCCAGGTGCCCCACCCTTACCACATTTAATACACTCTGATATTTTATTTTCTATTTTGTTTTATTCCATTAGCTGTAACAGTGGTGGTCACAACCCTGTAAATTGATTTCACATCCCACTAACAAGTTAAAATGGGAAGTCTGAGAACCTCTGTTTTACTATCTCTGGTGTTTAAGCCAAAGAAACCAAGAGAACAAAAGAACATCTTCCCCAGCCTAGCTGCTCTGCACCTCTGCCCTCTCTTCTCGACTGATGCATTCACTTGGGAATATTTGCTGAGCATTTACTGATGATCCTGCCTTGCATCCGTTAAATTTCTTGAATGATGGTCTTAGATTCATTGTTTCCACATTCTCGCTCCCATTCATCCCCTCTAGAAAACCATAACTCGGCCTTTGCCACTGCTAAGCTGCCAACAGTGGCTCATCAACCCTCACCGAGTGACATCTGTCATAGTGGACTCTGTCTTTCTTTTTTGGCTTTCCCCTCTACATTGTCCCATACCATGCCCCACCCCCCCATGGTCCCAAGCCCTGTGGTTCCCTATGCTCTGTTCTGCATCCTCTCTGCCTCTCGCTCTGCAAGGTTCCTGGGGGTGGCTCACCCTGCCCTGCCCCGTGCTTCCCGTTGTGGCATCACCCATGCCAGCCTCCCAGCTACCTGCCTGCTCGTCGTCTCCACAAGGGAGTCCTAAAGGCTTTATACTCCATTTCCTGGAGTCAAAGCTTTGGCTCGCACCCAAACCTGCCCCTCCCAAGTCCCCATCTTAGGGAAAGATGTCACCAGGCACCCAGATGTATAAACCCAGAGCTTGGGACCCATCCCAGACTCCGTACTCTTCCTCATCTCCATGGTTGGTGCATCCCTGAGCTTCTCAAATCTGTCCCCTTCTCTCTGTTCATCTCACCTGAGCTGAGTCCAGGTGACAGCATTTCTTGCCTAGACCGTGGAAATCACTTCCTTGAGGTCTCCTGCTTGCATGTCATTGCTGTCAGACCAAGTTCTTTGGAACTGTGAGAGGGTTTCTTTCATTTAATTATATATTTTAAATTAAAAAAATTTTATTCAATTAATTAACATATGATATATTATTAGTTTCAGAGGTGGAGGTCAGTAATTCACCAGTGTTATATAATACCCAGTGCTCATTACATCACATGCCCTCCTTAATGTCCCTCACCATCCCCCCACGACCCTCCCCTCCAGCAACCCTCAGTTTGTTTCCTCTGGTTAAGAGTCTCTTATGGGGGTGCCTGGGTGACTTAGTTGTTAAGCATCTGCCTTCGGCTCAGGTCATGATCCCAGGGTACTGGGATCAAGTCCCACCTTGGGCTCCCTGCTCAGTAGGGACACTGCTTCTCCCTCTCCCATTCCTCCTGCTTGTGTTCCTGCTCTCACTGTCTCTCTCTCTGTCAAATAAATAAATAAAATTTAAAAAAAAGAGTCTCGGGGTGCCTGGGTAGCTCAGTGGGTTAAGCCTCTGCCTTCGGCTGAGGTCATGATCTCAGGGTCCTGGGATCAAGCCCCGCATCGGACTCTCTGCTCAGCAGGAAGCCTGCTTCCCCCTTTCTCTCTGCCTGCCTCTCTGACTACTTGTGATCTCTCTCTCTCTGTCAACTAAATAAATAAAATCTTAAAAAAAAAAAAAAAGAGTCAAGAGTCTCTTATGGTCTGTCTCCCTCTCCGATTTCGTCTTTATTTTTTCTCTCTTCCCCTATGATCCTCTGTTTTGTTCCTTAAATTTCACACGAGTGAGATCCTATGATAATTGCCTTTCTCTGATTGACTTACTTCGTTTAGCATAATACAGGAGGTTTTCTTTTAAATTGCAATAATGACCTTGCCTCTACTTGGCTTTAAAATATTCCCACAACTGTTGCTTTTATGATGAAGTTGTAATTATTGACCGTGACATAAAAACACTGTGTAATCTCTCCCCAGCCTACCTCCTCTGCCTCCTCTTTTACCTGTATCTCTGAGTTCTGGGACATACACAACTATCTTCAGTTCCCTGGACAAGGTGCTCTCCCTGATCCCAGCCTCTGTCCCTCCTGTTCTCTCTAACTGGAAAACACTAGCTGAAGCCCACTGCTTCCTCCAGTCACTGTTTAGCGGACCGTTGTTCAGGATGTCACCTCTGGCCCACCACGTGTGTTGCCTGTGTCCTGCCTCACACTTCTGTAGTGCCTTCTGCTTCTTCTGTCATGGTCTTTACCACATTTTGTCATCATTGGCTCATGCTTGTCCTCTCTGCCTCCCGACCATAAGCTTTGAGAATCTGGGGACGCTGTTGTGCCATTGTGCTCGCTGTATCCCAAGCCCTGAGCTCAGGACCTAGCACACTATAGGCACTCAGTGAGTATCAGTAAAAAAGTGGGCTTTTGGGTCGCCCGTATAGTCAGTTAGGTGTCTGCCTTTGGCTTGGGTCATGATCCCTGGATCCTGGGATTGAGTCCCGCATTGGGCTCTTTGCTCAGTGGGGAGCCTGCTTCTCCCTCTGCCTGCTGCTCCCCCTGCTTGTGTGTGTGCACTCTCTCTCTGACAAATAAATAACTAAAATCTTAAAAAAAAATGGTTAAAAAGAAAGAATGGGCTTTTAGACTTAATGTCAGAAGCAAAACAGAACCACCACGGTGTTAAGAAGGGACAGTAACCAGATGTTTGGAACATCAACTGTGACAATCAGAGTCACAGGACATTAGAATCATGGAAATATACTGAATGGATTCACAAAATGTAGATGCATGGGACCAAAGACTATTTCAGTCCCACCGCTTGCCAGCTGTAATCTCAAGCAAGCTGACGAAGCCCTTTCTCTGACTTTCCATTTGATTTTTTATAAAGTGTTGATAAGAGGCCCTTCCCATCCCATCTGGGCATGTGAGCAATGACACCATGGAGTCCGACCGTGAATGCACACAACTTGCTCCCTCCGATGGGGGCATTGGTGATGGTGTTGTCTGATCTGAGTCTTTTGTAACCAGACAACTGTCCTGGGTTTCTGACTGGGAGACCTTGGTCTGGTTATTTTATCTAACCTGACTTTGGGGACCTATATTTTCCTCAGGGCCCAGAGGACAGAGCTCACACGCCCTGGCCTGGCATATGTCAGTGCTCAGGATTAGGGCCTGGGAGAGAGGACAAGCACCCTTCAGGAAGAATTCTCTACCTTTAAGATAGGCTGAAGTGTCTCAGAAACCTGGATTTTACAGAAGGGGAAACTGAGGCTCAGAGAAGGTAGGGGCTTGTTCAGGGTCACAGAGCATGTCGGGGCAGAGCCACAGCTCGAATCCATCCACACCTTTGGGCTCTGATTCTTCAGGCTTCTTAAATCCCCAGCCTCAGATAGTCTACATCTATTTGATCTAGATCTATCTGAAGGTCTTTGTTTGGTCTAGAACAACATGAATGATACTTGGGGTTTCTGAAGACAGTGATAGTCAAGGTCTTCAGATGGTTCCAGGTGATTATATTTTGGGTCTAGCAGGCAAGCAGAAAGTTCTAGATAATTCTTCCCAACATGCCCACAGCAAGGTCAGGTGCGCAACGCGGTTCTCACACCCCTGTGTGAGATGAAGAGAAGGAAAGAGGTATTCAGGTCTGGGTCTGGGCTGAGTGCTCTCATCCGTTACTTCATATGATCTCTGTTGTTTAGGTGAAGAAACTGAGGATCAGACAGGCAGAACAACTTGCCCCCAGTCACTCAGCTCACAAGTGGGAGAGCCTGGGCTCGAACCCGTGTCTCTGATTCTGAGGCCCACTCTGTTTCTGCTGTACAATACAGCTATCTTTAGGCACTGCTTTATGCCCTGGGAAGTGGACAGAGCGGGGAGGCTGCTGGGAAAATGGACAGACCAAAAACTATGGTGGGACTAGCAGCAAAAAGCGAGAGGGCTTAGCTCTTAGGACCTGAGGAGCCCTGGAGCGCCTGACCATGCCCCTCTGTGCTCACACTTGCTCAGAGCTTCTCAGAACTGCTTCAGTTTTTGCTCACCTGCTGAGCGGTGCCTTGTGCCATGCTCCAGGCTTGGCCGCACTAGACCCTCAGAGGGGGCTCTTGTCCCAGGGAGCACAAGACCATCGGGCTTTGCCCCGTTGCTTCTGCTACTCTGAACCTCTCAGTGTTCTGGAGGGACCATGAGGTGAGGTCCCCCTGCCCATCCAGCTTAGATCCCACCACCCATCTGCCAGTCCTATATACAGTTGATGGCCCCCTGCACTAGGCCCCTGACCACTAGACACTTCGATGCTTTCAGTCCTTTAAACCTTTGCTCTGGCTGTTTCTGTGATTCACTGTAACCACCACAAACCCAAAGAGTGAAATCCAGAGTGTCTCTAATTAAAGGTCTAGATGCTGGGAGGTCAAGGCCCATCCTTACAACCAGGGCCTGAGGGGAGGAAATAGGACAGTCTGAGTTTGGGGAGGCAGAGAGTAGAGAATAAGAGCTGAAGGAGAAGACGGAGGGGAGGGAGAGAGAGTAGAAAGTGAAAGAGCAGGGCAGGACCAAGTGTGGATTTCCATAAGGATTTCCATAAGGGTGCGGGCCCAAGGCCGGTGGAGGATGGAACTCAGGTGCCCTGTCAGTCAGGTGAAGAAAGTTCATCAGCTACCAGCTTGGTGCTATCAGAAGAGATAACCTGAAAATGATTACACAGAGGAGGGATGCCCCAGTCCACAAGGACTTCTGTGAGTCAAGTGCCAGTGACCTGCCGTGGCTGAGGCAGTGGCCTCCCTCTCACCCCAGCCAGCTTCCAGTCCTACCATTTGGATCTGCGGGGCAGGCCCCATGCCACAAAGAGAGAGGACACTTGTCTGACTGCGTGTTTTCATTTTAATTTTCTGGTGGCAGTCATAGGAATTAAACACGTGTAGAGGATTTTTCAGCGGTCATGCTGTGGCCACCTGGATGCTCCCAGCCCCATGACCCTGGGAGGCAGGGCTCGTGCCCCCATTTCACAGATGGAGGCTCTGAGATGGGAAGCCGTTGTCCAAGTTCGCATAGTGAGGAAGAGGTGGCAGTGGGACTGGAAGTTCATTTTTTGGGCTCCTGGCCCCTGTGGGAGGAGCTCTGGTAAATAAAACTTTAAGTGAAAAACTTAGCTGAAGCTTATAATGGGCTTGGTTACGGCAGCCCTTTGCAAACTAATATTCTCATTATGCATCATTGAGCCTAGCCCCTTAACCTTTATGTGCTTCAATAGTTATGAGGTCATGCCTAAGAAAGACCCAGCAGCACACAGTAGGTCCTTAGCAAATGCTAGTGTTGCATCCCCTCTTAGGCTGGGAACAGAAGCTGGCTCTCCCTGGGGGAGGGGGATTGGATGTTGCTGAGTCATCATGCCTCAGTATGAACCTGCACAACCCCTGACCCTTGGCCCTGCACTCATCTCTCCCCACACCTACAATCTTACTTTCAGCCTCGCCCTTGGCTTTGACACGGGCTTTCTGTCTGCCAGGCTGTGAGGTCATCAGGGTTCACAGAGGCTTTCACCTTTGCCAAAGCTCAGCAGCAAACCTGCTGTGAGTTGGTGGCTAGCTTGGCTTAGGTCCCAACACCATGGCAGGATTGGAAGGCTAGGAAGGGTGGATCAGCGGTGGGGGGCCTCAGGGCAGAGGGTTTGATTGCTGCGTCCTTAAATGCTTGCATACTGGAGCTCATCTGATGCTAACAGCAACCCTTTCAGGTGAGCTGGGCTAGTGGGCTCCTTTGAATACGAAGAGAAACTGAGTCCCCAAAGAGTTAAGAGGCTCCTCCTAACTCAGCAACCCCAGGCTGAGACTAGGACCTTGGAATCCAGACTCTTTTCATCAGGGGGACCACTTGCTTGGAGGGCTATGTGGTGTGGTGGTAAGTACACAGACCCAGGTGTCACTAGACCGAGGTCCAGATCCCAGCTGATCCCTAGTCCCTGACTAGCTGTGTGACCCTGGACAAGTCCCCCACCTCACCAAGCTGTTGAGAGGCTCCAGGAGAAAGGGAGGCCATCTCTGCCCCTGGAAGTTTCCAGGCCCACAATAAATGGCAGCTATTGTGACTGTTTCATAACTAACTGCTCAGTAACTGTTGCTGAATTGAATTCCTGGAGAGCCAGGAAGTGTGTCTGTGGGTGGGAGAGACGTCTGGCACTTCCAGGGGGCCCCCAAGGCTTCCTTTCTACATGCCTGCTTCCCACAGCGCCTGGCAGCCTGTGAGAGGGAAGGTAGCCTCCAGGGACCTGCAGGTGAGCAGGTCTGGAATTTACCTCCCTCCAGCCCATTGTGCTGGAACCCACCATCCTTTCTCCTGGTCAAGAAGCACTGTTTCACCTTCTTCATAGAGCCTGTCACCATCCAAACTTACTTGGACTATGACATTTTCACTGCTCTTTACCTCCTCCCATCACCACCCCGCCCCCCAGAATGACGATCCTGCAGCAGGAATTTTGTCTGTTTCATTCCTGCTCTGTCTCTGGCACATGGAACTTTCCTGGAACATGGTCAGACTTTGGTCATTATTTGTGGAATGAGTGAATGAATGAGTTGATCCTTTATGGTCAGCTCTTCGCTGGATCCAAGGATGTTGCCTAAATCAGAGTCCAATCCTGTTTTCTAGAGGTTTGTGTTCCAGAACAGTCTGTTGGGGGTGGCAGACACAGGCAGTGACCGTGGTGTGACCAGCACTGTGACAGAGGGAAGAAGCCACAGGGGCTGGGGGGAGCTAGAGCAGGGGGCATCTGATCTGCGTCAGGGAGCCGGAGGGGCTGGGTGGGAGGGCCAGGGAAGCCTCTCAGGGGAGCCTCAGCTGAAGGAGTAAAAGGTGAGTGAGGCTAAGAAGGGCAAGGGAGGGAATAGCTTTCCAAGCAGGGAACAGTATGCAGAAGGCACAGAGTCATGAGAGATCATGTCGAGTTAGGGTTGTTTGATGCTATAGAAACAGGGTAAGGCCAATGAGTGCAGCAGCTGGGAGGATGGGTGTGCTGGGATGGGGGGGGGTCCCTGAGGGGACAGTGAGGGGTCAGCTGAGGGAAGTGCAAATCTCAGCTGTTTCCTCTCCTACCTGTTGAGAGGCAAGCCTGTCCCCCTCCTGTCTGACTTTCCCAGGTCAGCACAACCTCCCCTCTGCAACGTTGTCCGTCTCTGTTTCTCTCCTGAGAGAGACTAGGCTTGGGGTTGAGGCCCACTTGGCCAGACTCCTGTGGTGGGTGGAGCAGCCAGTCTCCATTCTGAGCCAGTTTCCTCCTCAGACTCTCTGTGGATGGATGATGAGTGCCTTGCAGGCCTCCCCTCCTGGAGTTTCAGTGTTTGGGCCGATGGAGCTGGGCCAAGAATATGTGGTGGCTTTTGTAACCAGAAGACACTGCCCCATGGCCCAGGAACTATTACTTATTCCAGTCTTGCTAAGGGTAGGGATCTGCCTTCTGGCTCCTTCTCCTCCAGTCAAAACCCTTTCAGCCCAGACAGCCATGGCAGAGCCCTGAAGCCAGAGAAATGGATGCGGTCTACCACATACTCTCCTGGAGACCTCAGCAAATTTTTGCCCCTTTCTGGGCCTTACTCTCCTCTTTTGTAAAACAGATGTAATCATTCCCACCCGCTCTCTGAAGACCCAGGAGTCCAGCTCCTCAGCCTGGATCTAGCACTGGCTCCCCTTGGGGACCTGAGGACCTCAGTTTCTCCATCTGTATTTTGAGGAGGTTGGGCTCGAGGGCCTCTGAGTGGCCTTCCAATTCAAACATTCTCCCCAGGCTCATAGATTCTATAGGTCCTGTTGGTCCTTAGTGATCATGCCACTGCCCAATATCCACCCAGGTTCTGCTTGAATGCTCCCAGGAAACTCACCACATCTTCAACTCCCTGCAGCATATGGAAAGTTCTAGCAGAAAGGCCATCTTCACATTGTATCTGCTTTTCTCCATCCCCCAACCACTGAGGTCAGTCTCTCCTCAGAGGCTACAAAACTTCACTTCAATCGACCCTTAGCATTGGCATCATGGTGAGCTCTTGTGCTAGATTTCAAGGACACAGAAGAGCCAGAAATGGTCATGGTCCTCTAGGGGATCATTGCCAAGTTGGGGAGATAGACCAGAAAGCAAATACATACTTTCAGTAAAAGCTTATGATATCGCAGAAAATGCCAGAGCCGCTGGAACAAAGCATGAGTGAGGAGAGGTGAAAAGGCAGGATAGGTGTACTAGACACCAGGCCAAGAAGTTTCTGTGTTGTCTGTGTTGTCCAGCCAGGACTGGAGAAATGTGGACAAACTACTGGCTCTGTCCAACCCCAGATTCAGTTATAATCCAATGGCCACCTATGTCTCCTTCAGGGCACCAGGCCTGTTGCCTCATCAGATGTCTTCAATATCTCATCGAATCTCCACAACAACCTTGCTGATAGGAATTCACATTCCCATTTTGTAGACAGAAAACTGAGGCGCAAAGCAGTCAGGCATCCTCCCAGAGTTCACATGGTCGGTATACTTGGAGTCTGATTAAAACCAGTCTGGCTAAATCCTCTCACTCAGTTGTTTTGCCGTTTGTTTGTCCATCTGTCTTTGTCCCAACCATGCCTGGGGTTTCCTCACCCCCCAGAGCCTCCTCAGAGTCAGTCCCTGGCCTCTTGTCTATATCTGGAGCTGAGGGAGCTGGGCAAGGGACTTCCAGCTGGGGTGGAGACTTTGGGCCTGAGTCAAGGGTCAGGAGGCTCATCACCCTGGACAGATTCCAGTTATCTCAGAAGCCTGGGGAGATAGGCCTTTGTGTGAGTAAGGAGGGCCTCTTCCCTGTACCCTCAAATTCCTCACCCCCGCCGGCCTTTTTAAAGATTTTATTTATTTATTTGACATAGAGAGAGCACAAGTAGACAGGCAGAGGGGGAGGGAGAAGCACTCCCCGCCAAGCAGGGAGCCCGATGTGGGATGTGGGACTTGATCCCAGGACCCAAGGATCACGTCCTGAGCCGAAGGCAGATGCTTAACCCACTGAGCCAGCCAGGAGCCCCTCCTTAAATTCCCCCTTAAAGGTGGCCTTTGTTGCTGTAGCCTGGCAGGGGGTAGGGCCCTGAGTCTAGGCTGTAACCCTGGCTGGCTCCTGACTCACAGTGTGACCCTCAATGGGGCTCTTTCCCTTAGGGCTTCAGATTCCCTTTTCGCATACAAGAGGAGGGGACCAGCTCTCCAAGCAGCCCTGGCACCCCTAGCAGAAGCAAACACCATCTTGGTCTGATCGAGAAAGGCAGATGGGATTCTGAGTGCGCTCCCTCACCCTCTCCCAGGATCCCACCCCAGTCTCTTGGGTCTGCAGCTGGGCCCACCCTCCATCTCCTCAGCGGGCTGTCTTCTCATTTAGGAAAGAAGTTCCCCGTAGACAGTGACAGGGATGGGAGGGGCAGGAAGGGGGATGAGATCAGTGTGGCCCAGCTGCCTGCTGGTGTGGTAAATAGTCCTGGGGCCAAACAGACCATTAACCAGCTGTTTGACCTCAGGTAGAGATCTTAACCTTCCTGAACTTAATAATAGTACCTACTGTTGGGGGTTATTAATAGTAAGGATAAAATTGGGTTAAAGGGAGTGTGCCTGCAAAATACTTGGCCCAGAGCCTGGTATGTAGTCAGCGCTCAACAGTGTAGCCTTGTTGACATCATGCTGATGGTGATGATGGCAGTTGGGGGAGGATGACCAGGACAGTCTTGCTGGACAGTATGAGACACCGTGAAGCCCTCCCCTCTGCATTCCCCTGGGCTCTTCACTTTCTGTTCCTTCTCTCTGCCTGCTCTTCCTTCCTGAGACTCCCCTACTCCGCCTCCATGGTACATCTTGGGCTTCTGAGGGCCCTCAAGATCCCAGGGCCTGTGGATCTGAGCCTGGATGAAGGTCTCAGTGCCCTTGGATGTGGTGGGAGCCGCACATGTAGAGGAAGGAATAGAAGGTTTCCCGGGAGGAGGTAGAACTTGGCCAGCTTGGAGGAGTGGGGAGGGGCTGGAAGGAGAGAGGATTTCTTCTTCCATTTAAAGGCATTGCAGGCAGATGAAATAACATGTGTGAAAGCAGAGGTGTGAAATGGCATGTGGGGCTTGGGAAACTGCGAGAAGCACAATATGGGAAGAGAGTGGAGAGCAAGTGGGGGGGAGTTGAGAGCCGAATGGAGATGATGTCTGGGGCAGATTTGAGGAGCTTTGTGTGGTGATTAAGACATTCAAAATTTATCCTGAAGGCAATGGAGGTTTATTCTTTTCATCACGCAACAAACATTCCTGAGCATCTACTCTACCCAGAGCACTGTTCATGGGCGCCATGTGCGCTCCTGGAATGCCCCATCTCCCTCCTTAGAACGGAGCACCCATCCTTCTAAAGGCTGACTGCTCACAGCCCAAGACTCTCCTCCCTGCCGTTGCCTTAGGCTGAAAAGACCCTCCTCATCTATTGTCACTCCCCTTCCTGGGACTGGCCCGCCTCTACTGGGCCTGGTCTATAGTGGGGTCTACTGCCCAGCCCCCGTGCCTCAATTTGGTCCCACTGTGAAAATTTGTTCCAACTGCACAGCTCCCGGAGAGGGTGGTTGAAGTCTTGGTGGGGTCTGCCTCAGAGCCCAACTTGTCCCTCTGCCCAGTCCTGCTTCCATCATTTTCCCACAGATGTCGATCTTGAGATCGATCCCCAATAAGCCTCATGTCAGCCCATTTTCATTGCAGAATCTCCTGCCCCAGGAGCCTGACCTGTGACAGCCGTCACAAAGGGATGTCACTGTGTGAGAATGAAATGCCAGGAGAGGTCCAACGGCAGAGGCCAGCGAGGAGGCTGTTCTGATTGAGCAGAGGACTGAAGACGGAGGGAGGTGGGTGGGGGCGGGAAGGAGGGATGGACCTGGGAACTGAGGGGACACAGAATCACAGACAGGCACAGACTGGGTACAGAAGTGATGTGGAGCAGCTGGGCCAAGGTAAAGCCAATTTCTGTGCTGAGTTTAGTGGGACCCGGTTCATTCTGGGAGTGGAGAGCACACCACGCCCATGGGGCATCCGGATGGGGGTCTAGGAGGCAGGGTGGACTACGCATGATCAGAAGGCGGATCTGAAATGAAGGTGTAGATCTTGGGGCTAGCCAGCGCCTGGCAGTTTATAAAGCTTTTTCTCACACCCCTTAGTTTATTATGGGGACCAACCCATCAGAAGGGTTGCTGGGGTCCTGGAGATCCTCTATGGAGCTGGAAGTTAACCTTTCTGTGGCTAAATTGTGGTGGGGGTGGTATGTGTCGGGTGGGAGGGAAACTCAGGGGACTCTACCCACGGACTTACCAAGAAGTAAGTTAGAATCTTTGCATACGGGCTGGATATCTGGTTCCTCACATAATCCTCAGAGGAATCTGCTGAGGCAGATACTATAATCCCTTCTTAAAAGGGCTCAGCGAGGGGAATGACTTGCCAGAAATCAGAGCGCGCTGAAGCAGCAGAGCCGGAGTTGAACCCAGAGCAATCCGCTCCTGAATCCTAGGCCTGTAGTTGCTGAAGTGGGCATCAGCGCCTGAAGCTCTTGGCTCTTCAGCCAGGGATCTTTTCCCATTGTTCAGAGGGCCACTTCCGGTAGTGAATTCCAGAACTTCTGATCCTGAGCCAGTATCTCCTTCCAAGAAATGGTGCTGAGAACGTCCAGGCCCGTGGGAGAGGCGGGGTAGAATGGGAAAGCTTCGCAGCCAGACATGAGGGATTTTCCAGACCTGGGGATCTCCCAGCTCCTGGTTGGAAGCCCAGGCATGTGTGGGAAGGTTTGTGGTCTCTCCAGTGGATAGCGCCTCCCTGGGGGTGGAAGGAGGCTCGGGGGCCCAGCTGTGACTGCCTCCACCCGGGGCCATCCCTTTCAACCTGCTCCCTTCAGGGAAATGGGCTACCTGGAGAGCAGTCATCCTCATTCCCGAAAATGTTCCTGTAGAGCCTGGCTGTTCACTCATTTGTTCATCCATTCGTGTAACACTCCTCAACTGTTTAGGGAGAGCTTGCCTCATGCTCTGTGTCACCTGGGTCCTGCCTCACCTGGGATCTAGCCTTGACCTGTGTCCAGGCTGGTAGAGAAGTTGTGTGCTTGACCAGTGATGCAGACTGGGGAGTGGACAGGGGCTGTTCTGTTGGTCCCTGTGTCCCTTGGGCCAGCACATGGAGGTGCGAACAGGGGCTATTGATCAATGGATAAAGGGAGGAAGGGCTGAGGCTGGACCAAAGGGAGGCTTCCTGACTGCTATGAGGGAAAGCCCTCCAGGGGATGAAAGTTTGGGTGGCATCTCCATCCTTGGAGGGGGCCAGCCTCTGCCCCTGGGGACTGACAGCCCCACCCCCCCGCCGGGCACTTAAAGGCAGGAGGCTGGACTCAGAGACAAGGGGCCTTCCCAGATCTGGAATCTATAATTATGCTATGGCTCCAGGAGGCCGCCAACGGTCCAAAAGACACTCTGGCAATTTGCTCATCTATGACCCAGAACACACTGCATTGACTGTCTTGCTAAATCCCACTCAGGGAGGAGGCAGGGAGTGGAGGAGGGAGTTTCTCTGCTCAGTGCTCTGGTCTCCTGCCCCAGACACCTGAAGTCCCAGGTCACACCGTGTCAGGTTTTTGAAAACATGACCTGGTAAGTTTTTTTCCTTTAACTTTTCACATTTCCGTGAGAAAATGATTTTAGAAGCTAGTCCTTCTTTCCCGTTCTTTTAGTCACAGTCTCATTTTCAGGGGGCTGTGGTACTCAGCAAGGAAGACAGGTCCCCCTGTGACCTCCCACAGAGGAAGAGACTGTCTGAGGAGGGGAAGGTGCTGAGGAGACCAAGCTCCAGGGAGCACCTACTATGTGCCAGGCCCTCTGCAATGTGCTTTGCATATCAGCACAATTACGCTAAGACTAATAAATATGGTAATTGTGAGGTGAAACCATCATTTGAAAAACTGATGGTCTCTTACGTTCAACCTAACTCATGTTCTTCAGGCACAAAGCAGGATGTTCTCTCTGTATTCTTGCCGCTGGGAACTCTCTGCACAGAGAGGTTATTCTGATTTCAAAGCTGAGGAAATTGAGGCCAAGAGAGATCAGGTGACTTGCCAACATCTCCCAGGGAGCCAGCAGAGGGGCCAGGCCTTGAACTCAAGTTACGTTCTTCCCCGCAGGAGGGGCCTGTGGGGTGGAGGGCTGGCCCCCTGGTGACAGGGCCATTCCCCCCCTGCCCAGGCCTCTAAAGAGGGAGATTCTGGAGATGCCTCTCAGCTTCACTGGGGGGCTCATAGCCAGAAAGTCCTGTGGCTCTTGAACTTCATGGGGCCTCCTGGAAGGCACGGGGTGGGAAGCTTGCTAGGGGGCTGCAGGGTTTAAAACTGAATTGCTACAGTCACCGAGTTTTCAGCCATCCCCCCACTCCCACTCTAGAGAAAGCAGAGCAAGACCATGGGCATGCCTAGTAGGAGACAGAGCTGTCTGTGTGCCCACCTCAGATACTTGCCCACCCTGCTCAAGGAGAAGAGTAAGAACACCACCAGTGCTTTCCACAGCCAGGCTCAGGGGAGGGAGGGAAGTCTGGCAGCCCCCCTGGGAAAGAACTCACAGATGTTTTACACCACAGCCTGGGCTGACCTCATTCAGGTGGCTCAAGTTGGGGGAGGCAGTGTGGGTCTTCGTCTTCCCATCTGCCTGGCCAGCCATAGTCGCAGGGGTGATCATTTATTGAGCACTTACTGCATGCCAAGCAAGATGCTTAATTCTTTGCATTTATTATCACATTTGATCTTCACGACAACTCTCTGTTACTATTTTTATTCCCATATTACAGCTGAGAAAACAAAATCTTAGAGACATTATATAACTTGTTCAAGTTCACACATCTAATAAGTAGTAGAGCTAGTACACAAATCCAGGCTGTGAGACTTGGGCTCTAACTTCTGCATTATGCCAGTTCTATCCACCCATCATTCTGTCTACCCATCTACCCATCATTCACTTCTCCATCCATCCCTTAATCTGCTCATTCATCTATCCATCCATCCATCTATCCCCCCTTCCTACCTCCATCCATCCACTTATCCATCCCTCCATCTGCCCATCCATCCATCCATCCATCCAGTAACCCATTGTATCAGACAGAGTCCCAGGTGAAAACAGATTTACAGGGACGCCTGGGTGGCTCAGTTGGTTGAGCAGCTGCCTTCTGCTCAGGTCATGATCCCAGCGTCCTGGGATCAAGTCCCACATCGGGCTCCTTGCTCGGCAGGGAGCCTGCTTCTCCACTTGCCTCTCTGTCTGCCTGTGCTTGCTCTCTCTCTCTCTCTGACAAATAAATAAATAAAATCTTTAAAAAAAAAAGAAAACAGATTTACACTTAAAGTAGGAGAGTTCAAGGTGGGCTTAATAAAAGGACTATTTATTAAGATGAGAAGGTGCGGTGTGATGGGAACCACACAGGACTCTTCACCGTCCTAGAGTTAGGAAGAGCAAGGTTGATAGTACCTAGAACCTGAAGGAATGAGGAGAGGGAGACATTAATGGAAACTGGGGAGAAAGGACCTGACAGGAGCAGTTCCTTTTGTCAAGAGATATGTCAGTCCGAGACACCACACCTTCTTCCCTTCTTCTCTCTTCCTTTCTGTCTCCTGCTGGGCTTCCCTTCGGCTGACCCAACCAGAAACCAAAGGGCATGGTGGCCATTGATGCAATCCTTCAGGTCAGCCTCCGGGGCAGAGTAGATGGGGGAAGGTGGTGAACAGAGCTGGTGGAACAAAGGGAAGATGAACAGCATGCCATCCATCCACCCACCAGACACATCTCTCCTGGCACTGTGCCATGTCACACGTGTCCTGCTCTTGGTATGAGATATTATTCCCAGGCAAAACAGACATGGTTCATTAGTTCTTTCATTCATTCATTCATCAGGTACCCCTGAGGCCTCTGTAGGAAGCTCTGTTCCAGGTGCTGCAGACCCAGGGAGGGGTGGGATTGAATCCTGAGTTTGAATTGCTCACAAACCACTAACAGATCAAACGGAGATGTGCTCTGGGCTGGCTGCTTCCTTGTGTGGGTCTGAAGAGTTGGGGGTGGGGGAGTCAGATGAGACGGAAGCGGTCCAACCATCAGAAAATCTATCTGCTGAATTTGACCAATTATTCTTTTTTTTTCTTTTTAAAGATTTTTTTATTTTCAAGAGAAAGTGAGAGGGTGGGCCTGTGGGAGGGGCAGAGGGAGAGAAGGGACTCCCCACTGAGCACAGAACCCAATGCATGGCTCCATGTCAGGATTCTGAGATCAGGAGCTGAGCTGAAATCAAGAGTCCACACTTATCCGGCTGAGCCACCCAGGTACCCCTTTAATTCTTTTTTTTTTTTAAATTTCTTTTCAGTATAACAGAATTCATTGTTTATGCACCACACCCAGTGCTCCATGCAATACCTGCGCTCCCTAATACCCACCACCAGGCTCACCCAACCCCCCACCCACACCCCTCCAAAACCCTCAGATTGTTTTTCAGAGTCCACAGTCTCTCATGGTTCATCTCCCCCTCCAATTTCCCTCAACTCCCTTCTCCTCTCCATCTCCCCATGTCCTCTGTATTATTTCTTATGCTCCACAAATAAGTGGAACCATATGACAACTGACTCTCTCTGCTTGACTTATTTCACTCAGCATAATCTCTTCCAGTCCCATCCATGTTGATTCAAAAGTTGGGTATTCATCCTTTCTGATGGAGGCATAATACTCCATAGTGTATATGGACCATAACTTCTTTATCCATTCGTCTGTTGAAGGGCATCTTGGTTCTTTCCACAGTTTGGCAACCGTGGTCATTGCTGCTATGAACATTGGGGTACACATGGCCCTTCTTTTCACTACATCTGTATCTTTGGGGTAAATACCCTGTAGCGCAATTGCAGTTGACCAATTATTCTTAAGGTCATGTCTGTCTTTTGGGGATAGGATCTGTAGTCAAGGGAGGAGAGCCCAGGCTAGGGACAAGGCTCAGGACCTTGGTCTCATTAACATCATTAAGTTGTGGCGAAGAAACAAAGCCCCAGCCACGTGGGAGCAAGTCAGGAGCCTGGACCTTCCATGGCTCCTGCAGGGGAGGGAGGAAGAGTCCTCTTACCAAAAGACACCGCTTCTACTCCAGCTTAACTCTGTGCCTTTGAAGGGATCCCTGCCTCCGCCCTGCATCTGCACCCTGAGCTGTGCAGAGGCCACCAGGACCCATAGTGCCGTGGTGTGAGGAGTTTGGGAGGAGCCCCCAGCTGTGGCCTTCCCTGTGCTGTCCCCAGAGCTCTGACCGAGGAGATCCCATATGAGTACCTCTGGGCTTCTGTTTTCCTTCTGGACCTTGCAGTTGCTGCCTCACTTCCCTGCACTCAATTCCCACCCCTCCTCCTGGCCCTGATTTAATTAGTGTGCCAAACCCCTTGGAGGGGTGCTCCAACTTGCTGTGAGGCTAATGGTGCCAGCCCTGTGGATCCAAGACTGTCTGGGCCTGCTGGGAGCAGCCGAGAGCCTCCCTGGGTGTGAGGGGTGAGGGGTCCGCCTCTCCCATGCCCTCTTACCTCCTAACACCTCAGTGTGTCTGACGCAGGGAGCCTTGGTGCTCACACAGGGGTGGATTCTCAGCCCAGCACGGATGGGGACAAGCTCTCTCCGACTTCCATCTCCGGTATTCTTGTTTGCTCAATCAGTTAACGGGCTTCCAAAATAATTTCTTACAAGACTAAATCCACATATCTGCATCTCTAGACCTGCATTTTCAGTCTTTGTGTTGTGCACGATACTCTAGATAGAGCGTAAGCCCAGGTAGGGGCCTCTTTTGCCCAGATCTAAGGTGGGCCTGTGCAGATGGGAATGTGTGCCCTTCAGCAGATGCCAGTGGTGATGGATGCTGGTGACCAGGGCCACCAGTGGGAATGAGGGGACAGTAGGGGTGTCGTCATCACGGAATGTAGGGGACCCAGGATGGGTGGCTGTTGCCATTGCCCTAACACTCTGCATCCTACCTGCCTCCAGAGCTCTAGCATACCAGGGCCCTGAATCATCGGAGACAACCTTCACCTGACCAGAGTCAAGTGCAGCAGCAGAAGTGAAGCATGGAGGTCACACCCCCGCATCCAGGAGCACGGCTGAGGCAGCCTGTCCCTCTCTCCAACCTGAGCCTTGTGTCACAGCTCTCCAAGGTGAGTGCCTCCCAGTTACTGTACTGTAAGGAGCATCAAAGCCCCTCCTACCTGAAAGCATCACTCCTTTTTTGGAGTGGGGGTGCTTACACAGAACCCCCTATGGGCAGACTCACTGAATTAAGGAAGTCAGAGAACACTGAATGAAGGCCCATCAAGTGTTACTAGCCCATCAGCCTTTGAGTCAAGGTGTACATTTCAAATGAGGACCCCAGCAGTTAGCCTGGTGGGTAGGTTGGTCCAGGAGCTCTGAGCCAATACTCTAGTCCACTTTTTTTTTTTTTTGGAAGCTCTGTCAGCATCTTGGGCAAGGGACCCCTCAGGCGGAAAGGTTTTGGAGGATGTTAATGTTAGGGTCCATGGAGATATTCTGGGTCATCCAAAGCAAACGTGAGCCCTTGTTCAGATCTCACAGCAAAGACCATCCCTGGAGCCATCCATGCAAAGGATCAGGGCTCTCTGACAGAAAAGGGAGGAGGGAGGTCCAAACATGGAAACCAGAGGAAAGAGTGCCCAGAACCCGATGGGCTGTTGACTCTGAGACATCTGTGCTCGGTCCTTGTACAACTCAAGTTTCTCCTCACCACCACCCTGGCAGGTTAGATTATTAGCCCCACTTTAATAGAGAAAACAGATTTTCCAAGAGGCCAAATGACTTGCCCAAGGTCATGCAGCCAGTAAAAAACTCTACCCTATCGCAGTGACCCTTTTGTCGCCTAACATGAACAGAACTCCTACTTTGGGAAGTGGAGAAGAAAGGGGTAGGTCTAGGCCTTCGAAGAGGGGCAGGGGCAGCCGTCAACATGACTCGGAGATTCAAAGAACCTGGGTAGAGACTGACTGGGTGGGGTTAGGGCACTCAGAGCCTTTGGAGTCAGTGTCTGCAGCCTCCTGGCCAGTACTCTTGGGCAGGCGATTTCACTTCGCTGGGTCTCGGTTTTCTTGCCTGAAATCTGGGGCTCCACATTCTTCAGCAGATTCTTTTGAAATTGAAAGAGAGGCTGTGAGAGAAGCACTTAGCACGGGGGCCCAGCTCAGGGCTCATCTGGGGCCTTCATCATTAGTGCTGGGAGGGAGGTCCCCTGGGGTTGACATGAGTGCTGCACCTGGGGAAGGGATAGGGCAGGTTGTCCCCAGGAAGGAGAGGACCTGGACAGGGACCCAGGTTGCTTTGTGTCAGAAACAATGCATGGGGAATTCTTTGTTCTCATTCTTATCTCAAGAAGTGATTCCCATTTCTACAGTCTCTGGTAACCTTTAAGCTTCAGATAAACAATGGAGCTGGCGAGAGATTTGCCTGGCTCTTCAGGCTTAACCCCTTGGCATCATCACCTTCTCCTCCTCAGTGTGGGCCCTGAGGACAGCTCCTACTGAAGCTCGGGAGGGTGCTGGGGAGGGGAGACAGAGGGAGGAGCAGACTGCACCTGCTTCTCGCAGGAGGGGGCACCCAACCTCCAGGGAGGGTGATTTCAGTAGGACAGATGTCAAGTTTTCAGCTGCAGTGCTGAGCCCTTTAACCCTGTTGCCTATTTCTCCTGCTTCATCCTGTGGCCACCTAGTGCACAGACTGGTGTGCACACCAGCCCCATTGACTGTGCCCTCCACCAGGTCCCTTGCACACTCTTGTCAAATTCAGTGGACACCTCTCGTTCGGTCCCAATCGGTGGCCCTCTTAGGGTCTCCTGGGCTCCAGACCTGCCCTCCTTCCTCAGACACTCCCCTTAGTCCCCCTACCTTATCTGGCTCGTCCCTCTTTCCTAAGCTGTGGCTTCTCAGTAGCCTGTAGACTCCTCTGTCTCCACGGTTCCCTCATGTCACAGTCCTTCTCGACATCACACGTTCTCTGCCCTCCCTGCTCTGACCACTCCCTGATCCCCACCTTCAGCTGAGGTGGCAACCTCCCCCAGCTTCACACCCACCATCCACCAGCCTCAAGGCAGCTCCCATGCTGTGTCCCTGTGCCCCTCACACTCTGCCTTTTCAGAGGCCTGCTGCCTCATCCTGCCTTCTCTTTGCTTAAAACTTTTCACCTAAGAACACTCTGGAAAACTATTTGGCACCCCATATTAAAGCTGAGCCAACAATTCCTCTCTTTGAAATATTCTCCCACATGTGTACATATAAGCTCTAAAAGATACGCACAGGAATGTCTACAGCACTGCGCAGAAGCGCCCAGACCCCAGACTGCGCACGCGCCTATCAGCAGTCCGTGAGTGCAGAGAGGGCAGCCTTCGCTCATGCTACTGCTCAGTCCATTCCAATGACTGTCACAGACACCACAGAGTTCATATTGTGCAGTTCTGCTTTCCTCAAGTTCAAAACCTGTGAGATGAAACTATGGCACTGGAAGACAGGACAAGTGGAGGGGGGCCGGACATAGTGACTGGAAGGGGCTTGGGGAGTACCTCTGGGTAGTGAAAATGTTCTATATTTGGCTTGGAATGCCGGTTACCTGGGGGTACTTTCTGTAAAAATTCATTGACATGGGGTGCCTGGGTGGCTCAGTGGGTTAAAGCCTCAGCCTTCCGCTCAGGTCATGATCCCAGAGTCCTGGGATGGAGCCCCGAATCGGGCTCTCTGCTCGGCAGGGAGCCTGCTTCCCTCTCTCTCTCTGCCTGCCTCTCTGCTTACTTGTGATTTCTGTCTGTCAAATAAATAAATAAAATCTTTTAAAAAAATTCTTTGACATGTATACTTATGATACGTGAATTTCTCTATGTGTAAATAAAAATTCAAAGTAAAGTAATAAAATCCTCTTTGGGCTCTTGATTTCCATCAAGATAAAACCCACAAGCTCCTTTCTCACCTGGTAAATGCCAGGCCCTTCCTGACCTGGCCCATGTCTTGCGCTCCTGTTCCCCAGAAGCAGGATGCTGTCTCTGCCACAGGGCTTTTGCACAGCTGTTGGTCTGTGTGAATGCCCTTGACCATCTATTCCATATGGCTACAGCTAGAGGTCGTTGGAGACCTTCCCCTCTGCTTCAGGTCATTAGTTACCCACCTTGCAGGGTCCAAAGGGCTTGGGTCAAACCTCTGTTCCAGCATTTATTTTCTGTAGGATATAGCTATTGCCCACCTCCCTCCCTTGTGGCCATAAGCTTCATCTTGAATCAACGTACAGTGTCTCTGTGTTTGTATCCCTAGCTCTAGCTTAGGGCCTGGGACAGGGTTAAGTGTGAATAACTGACAAAAATCAAGCCGTAGGTAGTCATACACTTAATAAAATAATTTCACTGAAAAAAATAGACTGACATAAAGGGAGTACAAACTTTGGTTATGCAGATATCAATTAATATAGTATTTTAATATTTAGATTAGGGTGTCCCTGGAAAATCTGGCTGTCTGGTTGTCATAGTCTTTCTTGTCACATGGGGACCCAATGATAATCTAATTCATCCTAAAGCATAAGGAGGGGAATATGTTTGCATTTAAAGAAAGCTCCCCGAAAAGACATTTTACACAAAGGAATGACATTGTGACATACACATGGTGACATTTCAGACACAGCGACTGATGGGTGCTACTCTGAATGTCTATATGTACCTTAGTGGTCACCCAAGAATTCAGATGGGCAGGGCGCTCAGGAGGACTGTCCTGTAAGGAACAAAGTTATATTACCTTTAATGAGAGAAGCTCTAGGCAGAAAATGACCTTGGAATTCCCGAGTGTGGCCTTTTTTAGAATGTTGCTGCAGGGGAGGCCCCCAGATGTCCTATAAGAATGAAGGGTCCTCAGGGGGAGGGGGCAGTGGACATTGAAAAGGGGAAAGGGGACCTTGAAAAGCTGCCCAGCATGGGCTCAGGCTGTCAGGGTGCGAGGGGCTACGAGGGAAGAGGGAGGCAGTTGCCAGATCATTTATCTTCTGCCCAGCTCTGGGGAACACAGCCACCCCTGGGTGGGGCCGACAGTGTGGTAAGGGACAGGGAGTGTAACTAGAGTGTAATTAGAGTGTTTTGAGAGCTGAAAAGGAAAAGCTGTCAGATCCCAGAAGGGAAAAAGAGACCAAAGTCTTAGCCACAAGAAGATGGAGGTTGAACCCTGCCCCGCAAGGACTGCTCATGGCCTTGGGCCAAGCAGGCAGACCTGACAGGCAAAGAACCTGGGTGCTGTGCACCCTTCTCTGAGCTTGGAATGGAGACGGTGGGATGGCCCCTCGGAGGAACATGGGGCCTGGCAGAGGGCCCTGCTTTGGCTGTTGGATCAGCGGGGGCAGGGTAGTGCCGGGTGGCAGGCAGGAGTGATGGTGGCACTGGCTCCTTGGGCACAGGAGCTCTCTCGCTGGTGTAGAAAGCTGGACTAAATCCTTTGTGGGTCAGTCACAAAGTCCCTGTGTGGGAGACCATTCAGGAGACCTGAGCAACTTTCAACTTTAACTTAGAAAACATAAAATATAAAATAAAAGACAATAGCTCTAAAGGATAAGTTTGCTACATTTGACCGCTTATCAGATAGGAATTTCTTTATAAAAGGAAACAGCATGATGTCGAACTCGAATGCCAAATTAATAACTATTCGCCACGTACATAGAAAGGGATCAATGTCTGTAAAATAGGACTTCTAAAAATCTGTAAGAAAAGATAGGCAACCTGATAGAAAACTGGGCAAAGTGTTGGAACAGAAAAGTCATAAGAGAAATAAAATGGATTTATGCCTGTGAAGATGCCCGCCTTGCTCCTCCTCATGGAAATGGAAGGCAAAGGGGAATATAGCTTAGGAAATTCATTTGCCAAGTAAAAGATTTTGAAAAATTTCAAAAATTTGACAAATTTTGATAAGTATCGATGATAATGTTAATGAGCGGCAATGTAAGTTGGTGTAGACTTTTTGGAGGCTAACCCATAGACTCAGCTCAGAATTTAGAATAGTCACACCTTGGTGTATTTGACCCAGTGATTCCCTTTGGTATCTACCTCAAAAAAACCATTTGCATATGTGCACAAAGAGAAAGATTCAAAGACTTGTATTATGGGATTGTTCCTGATAGGGGATGGTGCATTCATTCTCTGCCATATCATGCAGCAGTGGGTATGCAGACATGCAGCCTGAAACTGTGGTCTGAGAGAGGGAGCCCTGAGCGCCTGGTTTCCTGGGCCGTCCTGCATTCCAAGTAACCTGGAGGCTGGATTGAGAACAAGTGAGCAAATAGGCCCCTGAGGGTAAAAGATCCGGGCAGCAGAGAATGAGGGGAGACCACTGGGCAGGGGGTCAGATGGGGAACAAGCAAGAGACTGTGGTTTTGTAAGCACCAGCAGCCAAGGTACAGCTAGACCAGATAGGGCCACTGTGGGCCTGGGCGGAAGACCTGCCGTGAGGACCCCCTCATCACCCTGGAGAGGGAGACGGTATGGATCCCATCTGCTCTCAGGGCAACCCGGCATCTGCCTAGTTGCTCACATTGAGGCCTCCTCTACACACTCCAAACACACACACACACACACCCGTGGGGAGGCAGGTGGATATGGAGGTGACCTGAAGGATGGAATATTTTCTTACAAGACTGACTGAATGTTACCTAAAGAGCTCATTTCCAGCCGATCAGACCCAGCTTTAAAGTACATTAGACGACATTATGTCATATTTTCCGGCTAACCAAGGCGTGGTTTGGGAGGAAAGTCAGATTAGTAACAAACAAAATAACCAAGCTTCCCCGTGCATGGGGAGACGCAGTGAGCCAAATTTGTGACCCCGATGCAATGAACGTTGCTCGTTCTGTTGCCTCTGCCGGGCACGCCCCCCTCCCCCACCTTCCCCCACCTTCCTGCATGGCTCCCACTCAACCTCTCAATCTAGCCCTGTTATTCCTCCTTGGGTAGCCCCCCTTGAGCCCCCAGACTGGTTCCACACCGCAGAGCTCCCTTTCATCACAGCATTTAGCACACTGTGTTGTCACTCTTCTCTCCCTCTGGGGAGGGGAGGACATCTACTACTCATCAGTGTTCCTCTAGTCCCTAGCAGAGTACTTAGCACATGGCAGTGGCTCAGCCAGTGCTTGTGGCATAACTGAGTTAATCAGTGAATGCGCAACTGAGAGGGGCTGTGGTTCTAGAAAACCTGGAAACTGGGTGAGCTTGGGCTATTTTCCCTCCTTGGGTCTCTGTTTTCCATCTGCAAAGAAGTGGTGTGGAGGGAGCTGGGATTCTTTCTCAGACAACTTTACCCGCTCCCCCGCCCCAGTCCTTCTATGGAGTCTGGGACTTCCCCGGGGGCTCTGTCCCTTCTGCCCACTGTGAAATATCAGACCAGAGGACCCAGTCTGCCTAACCTCCCTGCCTGGAGCCAGTTCAGGCCTTTGCAAAATCCTGCTGTTTCAGACGTGGCTCATGTCTGGCATCCTCCCCACACCCTCCTCCTTGAGGGACCCTGACTGCTTCCAGATGGGTGCGGTCCCTGCCTCTTTCCTGGAGTCCAGCAGGCTGTGGCTTAGGAGCCTCCTGAGGCCTCTCCCTGTCCTGGAGGTGGGGAAAGTCCCTCTTCCCTTCTCTCAGACTCTTCCTCTCCTTTTCTCTGTGTGCCTATCTCTTGGCTTCTGTGCTCTCTTTTTTCTACTTTTTCTTTGCATCTGGGTTTCCTTCTCTGCCCCTCTCTCCTTGTCTTGGTTTTTCTGAGTTCCCCTCTCCAGACCTCCTTCCCACCCTAGTGGCCCCCTTGATCTTCCCAGTCCAGTGGAGGAGTGGTTTTAGTTTTTCCCTAAAACCCTTCCTGGCTCCTGACTCAACCCAGCCTGGGCCTGCCAAGCTTGAATTCCCACCCCACCCCTCTGCCAGGCAGGTGCTCTGGGACGATGAAGGGCACCAGCACAGTCAGGGGGAGCCTGCTGGGCCCATGACATCCTGGGGGAAGGAGGAAGTGGCTGTGACCCCTGGTCTGGATTGACCGGGTCTTTTCAGGCCTGGAGATACCCCATCCCTGCCCTGGGCAGAGCAAAGAGGCCTGACCCCCTTCCTGTCCCTGACTGCTCCAGTGCCCTGGACAGGGAGAGGTCCCCCAAATAAGGGCTGCACTCATGGGCTCCCCAAGAAGGCTGCTTCCCTCTGCTGCCTTCCTCCCACAGAGCCTGCTGGGAGCTGGGCCATTAGATATCAGGCCTGCTTGCATTGACCCAGCCAGAGTGGCACAAGGGAATGCAAGAGCAAGTGTGAGACTGGAATGTGAAACCTGAGGTGGGCATTGAGCACGTGGGGTCTGTTGGGTCCCGGGCTCTGCCCCCTATCCGGGGCAGATAAATAAAATCTTTAAGAAAGAGAATGCAGTTAAGTAGGGAATGCAAAAGTACATGGTCAGTGTTCAATAAATCCCAAACCTTATAAATTATGACAATCATGGCACAAGAATTACAGGAAAATAGCTCGTATGTAAGGGTCAGTCCTTAGCCTCATACATGGGCCCAGTTGTCCCCATTGAAACCACACTGCTAAGGAATAGGGGGAGGGTTCTGGTTTGCTTTTTAGTATCCTTCCGGTTCACAGCAGACTGAGTGAAGGGGCCTGCGAGTTGTTCCTGTAGGCTGTTGACCAGGGCGGCTGCTGAGGACCCAGAGCTCTAAACCCGAGGAAGCTACAGCCTGGAGCAGACCCAAGTAGGCCAAGGTCAAGGCACCATTCCTGCCAGTGAAGGTGGAGGCCAGGGGTGAGGCTATTTCTGACTGCAAGCTTCATCCGGTCTTGACAGTGAGCCTGGTGGGCACACCCTATCTCCAGGCTGGGCCCCGACCCCTGCCCACCTGAGCAGGGGCCACAATCACAAGCCAGATAGATCTGCCCTTACCTGATTCTGGCTGCCCTTGAACGCATCCCACATGCAACCACATCTGGGGCCTGCTGTCCTTGACACCTGGGATGTGCCATCCAGCCTTCTCTTTTTGTGACTCTCCTGCTAATCCTTCAGCAGCCAGCTCTACTGCAGCCATCCCAAGATCTCCTCGAGTCAGAAGGGATCACTCTTTAACTTGATCTTGGGCAGTTTACCTGACTTAGTGAGTTTAGTTTACTCACTTGTAAGATGGGACTGTTCATACCTACCTGTGGGTATCATGAGCACTTGAAAACTCACGAGAAAGTGGGAAATCCTCGAGGATAGGATTTTCCCATCCCCAGTGCCTAACACAGGATCTGACCCAATACAATGCATGCAAAGGGAAGAGGCCCCTGGCCCCCCGACAGCCATGTTCTCCGAGCACTTACTATGCTCCAGGCCAGGTGGGGAGCCTTCTGTGAGCATCATTCAACCGCCTAAGAAACACCTAGTGAGCTTCTACCCTGTGTCAGGTCCGTCAGCAGCACTTACGCAATATCAGTGAACTAAGGGCACAAATCCTGTCCTCGGAGAACTTGCCTTCTAGCAGGGGGAGCAGACTACGAAGAGCAAACATGAGTGTTAGAAGGTGACAAATGCTGCGAATAAAAATAGAACAGTGCAGGGGGAGTGTGGGGGAAAGGGAGTGGGTTACAATCTTAAATAGGGTGGTTGGTGTATGACTCCTTTGAAGAGGAACTTGGAGCCAAGCTTGAAGGAGGTGAGGAATTTGGGCAGTCATACCTGTGGGGGCGGGGCTGGGGGTGCTTGACCAGGGGAACAGCCAGGGCAAAGGCCTTAAGGTGGAGCTGACCTGTTTTGTTGGGGAGGAGAGAGGAATGGGAGAACATTAGAGCAAGAGGCCAGGGTGGTCATTGGGCTGGTTCGCCAGTCCTTACAGGCTCTCAGAAGGATTTTGATTTTTGCCTTGAATGAGTTAAGGAGTCATGGGAGGTTTTGAGTATAGGGATGACATGATTTGATCTGATCTGATTTGATTTTTCTAATACTTATTTTTGTAGAGCTATACTTGGCATATGATATTGAAGTTTTAGGTGCATCATCTAATAATTTGATACATTTGATACATTATGCCAGATGCTTATCACAATAAATTTAATTAACATCCATGGCCACACATAGTTACAAAAAGTTTTTTTTAATGAAGAGAACTGCTTTAAAAAACATTTTATTTGGGAGACAGAGATAGTGAGAGAGAGCAAGAGTGGGGAAGAGAAGGAGGAGCAGACTCCCTGCTGAGTAGGGAGTCCAATGCTGGACTTGATCCTGGGACCCTAAGCCAAAGGCAGATGCTTAACCACCTGAGCCACCCAGGAGCTCTGTGATAAGAACTTTTAAGATCTACCCCCTTAGTGACTTTCAAATATACAACACAGTATTACCAACTGTAGTCACCATGCTGTACACTACATCCCTAGCACTCCTTTATCTTATAAGAAGTTTGTGACTTTTGACCCCCTTCGCTCATGACCCACTCCACATGGCCGTTCTGTGCATTCAAGGCCCAGCTCTGCCTCTTCTTAGCTCCATCACTGGGCAAGACATTTTACCACCCAGTTTCATTTTTCTGCTCTCTGTAAAAAAGCAGATTAAGAACACGCATCTAAGAGAGCCTTGGCAGAAATTCCTGTCTGCTTTCCGGCCTAAGAATAGCAGCCCTTCTGAGCAGTTGGTCTGTTTCACTCCCATGAACTATGGCTGCTGGGAAGCCGGTCACAAAGCACATGTCCAGCCAGAGCAAACTCACGGACCTTTAGGTCATCGCAGCCTTGTTTCTGCGCTTCCTCCTTTCCTACCTGCTTGAGAATTGTTTTCGAGTGTTAGGCCACTTCAATAATTTCTTTTTTTTTTTTTTAAAGATTTTTATTTATTTATTTGTTAGAGAGAGAGAGCGAGCGAGCACAGGCAGAAAGAGTGGCAGGCAGAGGCAGAGGGAGAAGCAGGCTCCCTGTCAGGCAAGGAGCCCGATGTGGACTCGATCCCAGGACGCTGGGATCATGACCTGAGCCGAAGGCAGCTGCTTAACCAATTAAGCCACCCAGGCGTCCCCAATAATTTCTTTACAGTAACAATTTTTCCTTGATTACAAAAATAATACATGTTCATGTTAGGAATTGGGGGAAATGGACATGTAGATGGACGGCATGGGGAAAACATACGTGACTCAAGGGTAACTACTGTTAGTCTTGTTTCTGGTAGAATTTCCATTTGATGATATGTATGTACATATATAGACAAAGTCTATATAGACCCATGTATGTTACATATATGTGGCATATATGTAATATATGTGTAACATTGAGCTACTAAACGTTTATTTTCCTTCTCCCATAGTTTCTTTAATCCCTTGCCCTTTCCCTCACCCAGGCTCCCATGGGACTGAACCTTCATGCCACAGTGAAAAACAAATAATAAAGGAAGCAAATATTTGGCTTTTGAGGTTTGAGGATAAGCAATACATTTGGAAGAATTGAGAAAGAGTCCAGACCAGACAGGAATACTCTAGCAGAGCTGGGGACAGCGTTGGAAGGAAGGTGAGAGAGTATGGGTGCTGGAAAGGGGCTCTGTCTGTCTCCCACCTGGTCTGTCCCATCTGTCTCCCACCTCTGCTTTGTCCCTGGAAGTAGGGGTGTGGGGACCTGCCCCAGCGTGGCAGAAAGGTGCTGTAGGGCCCCATGAGCAGGAAGGACCTGGGCCCTCCCCGTCAGCACATCCTGAGGAGGCCAGGGCACCTGGCCCCAGTTCCTGGCATCCCGCTGAGGTGCTGCTGTCCAGAGGTAATGGGGAAGTCCAAGCAGATGGGCCATGAGAACACTGCAGAATGTTCCCCAGCCCAGGAGAGGCTAAGGGAGGGAGAGGGACCTTGGGACGTTGTGGGGCATGATGGAGAGCTCCCGGGGTTCCCTTTGGCTCATACATTACCACACACTTCCTGGCTTGGAACAATAGACATTTATTCTGTCACAGTTCTGGAAGCCAGAGGCCCAAAGTCATTTCACTGGACTGAAACCAAAGCGCTGGCAGGGCCACACTCCCTCTAGAGGTCCTGAGGGGAGAATCTTCTTGCCCCCTCCAGCCCCTGGTGGCTCTTGGCATTCGTTAGCTTGTGGCTACCCCTTTGTCCTGTTTTCATGACTGTCTAATCTCCTCTGCCTCTCGCTTACAAGGCCACATGTGACTGTAATTAAAATCCATCTGGATAATCCAGGATAAGCTCCTTCCCTCAAGAGTCTCATCCTAAACAGAAGGAAAAGTAAACAAATGCGACTACATCAAACTAAAAGCCTTCTGCACAACGACGGAAACCACCAACAATGTGAAGAGGCCACCTCCTGAATGGGAGAAAACATTTGAAAGTCATATATATATAGGAGGAGGGGGTAATATCCAAAATACATTACACCTACAACAATGAAATATGTAACTCCCACAACTCAATGACAAAACAAGAGAAAACAAAAAACAATCTGATTAAACAATGAGCAGAGGATCTGCACAGAAAGTTTCCAGACAAGACCTACAGATGGCCAACAGACACATGGGATGATGTTCTGTATCACTCACCATCAAGGACATGAAAATGCAAGCTAGGATTAATGAAATATCATCTCACACCCATTAGAATGGCTATCATCAAAAAGACAAGAAATAACAAGTGTTGGTGAGGATGTGGAGAAAGGGGTTTCCTTGTGCGCTGGTGGTGGGAATGCAAACTGGGACAGCCACTCTGGAAAACAGCATGGAGGCTCCTCAAAAAATTAAAAATAGAGCTGATCCAGCAATTCCACTTCTGGGTATTTAATGGATAAAAAGGAAACCACTAACTTTGAAAGATATATACATTCCCATGCTCGTTGCAGCTTTATTTTACAATAGCAAAAATATGGAAGCAACATGAGCGCACTGATGGATGGATGGATAAAGAAGATGTGGTGCACCTAGAAAAACTGGCATACTTTTTGGCCATAAAAAAGAAGGAAATCTTGCCATCTGTGACAACATGTGACAACATGGAGGGACTTTGAGGGCATTATGCTAAGTAAGTCAGACGTAGAAAGACAAATACTGCTTGATCTCGTTTATATGTGAAATCGAAACCCTTTCCCCCAAACTGAACTCACAGATACAGAGAACAGATTCGTGGTCGTGAGCAATGGGGGTAGGAGGTGGGTGAAATGCGTGGAGGTCCTCAAAAGGTGCAAAATTCCATTTATAAAGTCCTGGAGATAATAATGTACAGCATGGTGACTATGGTTAGTAACACTGTATTGAATATTGGAAAGTTGCTAAGAGAGTAGATCTTAGAAGTTCTCATCACAAGAAAAAAATTTTTGTAACTACGTATAGGACAAGGATGCTAATGACCTATTGTGGTGATCATTGCACAGTATATACAAATATGAAATCATTATGATATACACCCAAAACTAATACAATGTTATATGTCAACTATGTCACAAGAAAAAAACTCACCTTATAAATAATAAGATAAAAATACTTAAGGGGCGCCAGAGTGGCTCAGTCTGTTAAGCATCTGCCTTCTGCTCAGGGTCCTGGGATTTAGCCCCTTGTTGGGGCAGGGTTGGGGGGGAACTCTGCTCAGTGGGGATCCTATTTCTCCCTTTGCCCCTTCTCCCCTTGCTCTCCGCCCTCTCTCCGTCTCTCTTTCTCAAATTAATAAGTAAAATCCTTTTTTATAAGTAAAAATCTTTAAAAAAAATAACTAAACACAATTTTCAAAATAAGTAAAATCAAAATTGTAAACAAATACGTAATAATAATTTAAAATAGGCCGATCATTAAAAATCATGATAATCGAGTAAAAATTTAAATACACCAGTAAATTTCTGTCCTAGCTGAGAATGAAACAAAGATATTGGTCTCGCACTCTTCTCCGTCTCTATCCACGTGTGCATGCGTGTGCATCGTCCTTATGGGTCTCTTGTACAGGAACCAAAGAAGAGGTGAGTGAGGCAGGGCTCCAGTCATTGCTATTCTTTTGGTTTGTCTCTGCCTCAGTGAAGGCACACAAATGAATGCATGAAATACACACAGAATAAAAGACAGAGAACGTTTTATTGGCCTCTGATGGGTCAGACAGTCACCTGTACGGTTTTTGGATAGAAGAGACCAAGTGAACAAAGGTGAGGAAGATTCCTTTTCTGCATGGGAACCTAAGCTCAGTAAGGGCTGGCGTCCATGAACCCCAGCCTCAGAACTTGTGGTATATAGGTTCTTAGTAAATGCTGAAATCATCAATGAATTCAATTTGCCACTGATGGCACTTGTCTACATGATCATGCCCCATTATGTTTTATTCTTTTGTGAAAAAGAGAAGGGGAAAAGTCAGGAGCCTCTATGGGTGATCTGCCCTTAGGGGAAAATATTTTTTTGGACCTCAGTTTCCTTTTTACAAATTATGGGATGGGATTAAAAAAAGATCTTTATCTTAATCACATATTTTTCCATTTATGGCAATATTCCTCTTTTGCCATATAAGGTAATATCCACAGGTTCTGGGGATTAGGAAGTGAATTTGTGTGGGGGGAGGGGGCATTTTTCTGCCAACACAGGGGCCAAGAAAGCTGCCTGGACTGAAGGGTCAGGTGGACAGGAACAGGCCTTGACCCCACAACCTGTGAGAACAACAGCTGGGCTTGGCCAGGCTCATGGGATGTTGTCTCAGGGGACATTCCACCATTGTGGGCAGACGGCACTTGAGGACAGGGAAAAAGAGGTGGAGTTGATTGTGTGTGTGGGGACCCAGAAATGACTGAGGTTAAGTTTCCATCTCACAGAGTGGGGGTTTGCAATACAAATTAAGTTTAGATAGAAAAATGCAGTTATCACTTTTTTTGTGTATATCTGAATGCTCTGCATTTGGAACCCATTCCATACATCCATGTACATACTCCCCCAGGCAGGGCTCCTCGGTTCTCCTGTAGGCTTATTTTTCTTAACTTAATAAAATGTTATAAAGAGCTTTCCATGTCATTAAATATTCTCCTACATCATCATTTTCATAACTACCTTTAACACTCCACTGATTGATATACAATCCTACATATACCTATCCTGTATTGTTATAGAATCTTTTTAAGATTTTGTATAAGCCACTTTAAATCCCTTTTTTGGACATTGTGAGAAATCAATATACTTATGAATGTCTCAGGAGGTTGTTATGAGGATTATCTATAATTTATGTAAAATTTGAAAGTGTAATCCACTCAAATCCGGTCATACTTTTTTTGCCAAATTTATTTTACTCTTTCCTTATTTTACTCCTTCCTTCCTCCCTTCCTTCCTTCCTTCCTTTCTTCCTTTTCTAAAAGATTTTATTTGTTTATTTGAGAGAGGGGGCATGGAGAGGAGGGACAGAGGAAGAGGGAGAAGCAGGGTCCCTGCTGAGCAGAAAGCCCAATGTGGGGCTTGATCCCAGGACGCTGGGATCATGACCTGAGCAGAAGGCAAATGCTTAACTGACTGAGCCACCCTTCTTTCTTTCTTTAAAAAATATTTTATTCATCTGTGTATTTGAGAGAGCACATGCACATATGATGCTGAGTGAGTGCGCGAGTTGGGGGGGGAGGGGCAGGAGGGGAAGGAGGGAGAAAAGCAGACCCTTTAGGCTGAGCTCAGAACCCCATGCGGGACTCCACATCACAACCCTGAGACCACAACCTGAGCCAAAACAAGAGTCAAACATGCAAAGAACTGAGACACCCAGGTGCCCCCTACTTTACTACTTCTTATGGCAGTAAAGGTGCTGCTCAAATTAGAAACTTGGGTGTCACTGTGCCCCCCCCACCTGTCCCTACATCTAGCCAGATCATGCCCTGTTCTACCTTTCAGTGGGATCAGCAGGCTCTCGGGGTCCTCACAGCTCCTCTCTGTGTCAGGCCCTATCACCCCTCCCAGCACTGTTGTATAAACTTCCTCCTTGGCTGTCCTAGCTCGGGTTCTCCCAAAAGCAGACCCTGAGACAAGGTCTTAGGTGCACATAGGTTATTTGGGGGGTCTCCTCTCTGCCTCCAGAGGGGTCTTCCAGAAACAGGCCCCGGGCCGAACTATGCAAGAACGAGGAAGCAGGTGGAGGGGCTGTGAGACAGATTGGCTTCCCGCCGAGGGGCTCACTGAGGGGCTGCCCTTTGAGTTCAGTCCCAGCTGAGCTAAGTTGGGCCATTCTGGACGGGAACAGGCCACAGGTGTGTGAGCAAGCCTCAGGGCTAAAAATTTATTTGATTCAGAGGAAACTAGAAAGGTGGATTCTTCTGCATCGGGTGAGAGGAAGAGGTGACCTAGGAGGTCCAGGAAAGCCACCTGGGAGTCCAAATGGGCCACGGGCAATCCACATGCAGATAACGGAGTGTTTGCCCTGGGCCGTTGGACCATGGCACGAAAGGTATGAAGATGTATTTAAAGCAGCACTTATGACAATGAATATCCATATATATATATATATTTCTTTGTAGATCTTAACCAGGAAACAAAAAAGTATGCCACCCTTGGAGTATTGCCACTATTGGAAAATAAATGAATAAATGAGACACTCATGCGTGTCATGGGATCAGCTGAGAAAACAGCTGTCTGGAAGCCGGAGACCTTCCCCAACAGCCCCGTGACTGGCCTCACTGACGGGAATCTCCAAGCAGCTGAGGACTTGGTTCCCCATCTGACTGTTGTGTGGCCTGCCGCCAGAGCAGACCCTTCTGGGTCCTCTTAAATCAACAGCTTTCTTTATGTGCTAATTAAGTAATTAGTTCAGCAGCCTTTCCTGCCCTGGGTCTTGAGCCACAGAGGTGGTTCAGATCTGATTTCTGCTCTCAGAGGGCTCTCCGTGAGGAGTGGCTGAGACGGGAGACAGAGTTTAGTCCTATGATGGAGGGAAGCACAGAGACCCCCAGGTGGCTGGATGAGTCAAGAGAGCCTTACCGCAGGTGAGGCATTAGATGGCTCTTGACAAATGGGCAGAAGTTTCCTGGGTAGGAGCAATGCGGGGACACGGTGAGAGCATTCATTCAACTCCATGTACAGAACACCTGCTCCATGTATCAGACTCTCTGCTAGGTATTAAATGTATGACAGTGATGAACACAGGAACCCTGGTGTTAAGGAAGCTGAGACCCAGAGAGGCAAAGTGACATGCCCAGAGGCACACAGCATATGAGGGGCAGAGCAAGGACAGGGAACTCTCCAAGCCCCAACCTTTTCCCACCCTCACTGGGCATGACTCTGGTGGACAGCCCTTCCTGGACAGTGGGTGGGGACATGGCTCCCCATTCTAAGTGTACCCAGGCATGCTTTCTCCAGGCCAGCCCCCTCTTCCCACCTCCTCAGCACTGATGGATGTTGGATATGCCTTTGATTTCTGTGCCTCTCTCCACTGCTTGGGTTGGAGACTGTGAAAATATATGTCCCGGGTAGGGCCAAGGCAGGTTTCCAGGCCAGGAGGTCCTGGGGTAGGATCTTGTGGAGGAGACAGCTGGAGGAGCCGAGCCCAAGCCAGCATTAGCATATCAGATGTGTTGGACACAGAGTTGGAGCCGGAGAGCAGCTCCATGTCCCCTGCAAAGTGCAGATGGGGAGAGTGGGAGAAGGCAAGCTGGGGTTCACAAGGATGGCAGTTTTATGACCTAGCCCCTGAAGTCAATGGCATCACTTGGGCTCTCCCTGTTTAGGCAGTTACAAGCTCCTGCCAGGTCCAAGGGGAGAGGGTATAAACGCTACCTCTTGATGGGGAGTGGCAAGGTTCTAAAAGAGCATGCAGGATGGGAGATACTACTGCAGGCCTCTGGGGAAAATAAAATCGGCTACACCCACTTTGAGGCTTGTGTTTTGACTTTACGGTATCTTTTGATGAACAGAAGTTCTGAAGTCTGTAACAGTCAGCCTAGCTGCACTTTTCCCTTTATGTTTGCATTTTTTTAAAAATTTCTTGTTCCATAAAGGAAATTCATGAAGGAACTTTCCTCTGTTTTCTCCAAAAATCCACAACAAAAAAGTTGGTTCTCGTATTTGAACTCTTAACCCATCTGGAACTGATTGCTGCATACGTGTAAGGTGCAGATTGCATTTCATTTTTTGCAGAAGGATCACCAGAAGTGTCAGTGCTATTCAGTGAATAGTCTTTTGTTCATCTGCAATGCAGCTGTCAGATATCAGGTTTCCCCAGCGCTGGGGCCTACTTCTGGGGTCCCTATTCTGTCCCATCGCTTTAGTTGTTTATCACCTGCACCAACACCCACTTCCTTAATTTCTATGATTTTCTGATAAGTCTCAGTAGCTGGTAGGGCAGGCCTTTCACCTTCTTTTTCTTTTCTGGGAGTATCTTGGCCTCTTTACTTGTCAGTTAAAAAAGTTAAAATTGGGGCACCTGGGTGGCTCAGTCGTTAAGTGTCTGCCTTCGGCTCAGGCCATGATCCCAGGGTCCTGGGATCGAGCCCCGAATCAGGCTCCCTGCTCAGCGGGAAGCCTGATTCTCCCTCCCCCACTCCCCCCTGCTTGTGTTCCCTTTCTCGCTGTCTCCCTCTCTGTAAATTAATACATAAAATCTTTTTTTAAAAAATGTTAAAATCAATTTGCAAAATTCTCCAAAGGATTTGCTGAAATTTTTAGTGGGATGATATGGAATCTACACATTGATTTGGAGATAATTGACACTGATAATTGATCATTTTTTTATCCATGAATCTTGCATATGTCCCCATTTTTTAAAGGTCTTCTTTAATGTTTTCAGCAAAGTTTAAAATCTTCCTCCTTAAAAGGGCTTGTATGTCTTTGTTAAATTGGTTTCAAGGTACATTTTAATTTCTTTTGCTATTAAAGACATATTTTTTGAAAAATTACATTTTTGAACTCTACGTTGCCAGTATAAAAAAATGCTGCCGTTTTTTTAATGTATTTATCTTACCTTTACCCATCTTGCTAAACTCTGTGATTTTAATTATTTGAGGGTTGTTTGTAGATTATACGTAGATAATAATATCTGTAAACAATGAGAGTCTTATTTTTCCCTTTAGTATCTTTATACTCTTCATTTCTTTTCCTTATTTTATTGTGCTGACTAGGGACTCCAGAACCCAATTCCACAGAAGCTGTGACAGCAGGGACCCTTATCTTGTTCCTGGTTTTAAAGAGGATTAAAAAAAACCCAACAACTCACTATTGAGTATGGTTTGCTGGTGGAGGTTTTGTAGGTATTCTTTGTGAGAGTTAGGAAGTTTTTCCACCCTCCAAGTCTAAGAGCTGTTGTGTTTGCTTAGTCATGAGTGAACATTGAATAGTACTGAATCCTTTGTTTTTCATCTGCAGGATGAAAATATGGCTTTCCTCCTTTAATCTGCTATTGCTGAGTATTCGGTAAGATAAGATTTGTCGCTGAATGACAGAAAAGCCAAAATAATAGCAGCTTAAACATGAGAGGAGTTGATGTTTCCCCACATACAAGTCTGGAGTGGTCGTTTGGGTGTAGCTGGTCAGCTGTACTCCAGAAAGATCTCAGTGTCCCATGCTCTCCCATTTTGCACTCTGTCACCTGTCAACCAGGCTGACCCCTGTGACCCAAGATGGGCCCCTGCTGCACAGGCTCCTGCTCAGGAGCCAGGGACCAGCCAACTGACTCCCAGGAAAGGCTCCTGGAGTATGGTGCCCTAGACTTTGCTTGTGTTTTGTTTGGGATTTTTAAAAAAGATTTATTTATTTATTTGAGAGAGAGAGAGAATGCAGGGGAGGGGCAGAGGGAGAGGAAGAATCTTAAGCAGGTTCCACACCCAGTATGGAGCCTGATGTGGGGCTCAATCTTATGATCCTGAGATCATGACCTGAGCCTAAATCAAGAGTCTGACACTTAACTCAGTTGCCCAGGCATCCCCTATTGGGGATTTTTACAAATGCATTCATAGGTCTTATAGGCCTACAATTTTCCTTTACCACACTGACTTGGATTTGAGTACAGAAATGTTGTATGGGGGCGCCTGGGTGGCTCAGTGGGTTAAGTCTCTGCCTTCAGCTCAGGTCATGATCTCAGGGTCCTGGGATCTAGCCCGCATCAGGCTCTTTGCTTAGCAGGGAGCCTGCTTCCCGCCCCCCACCCCCCGCCTGCCTCTCTGCCTACTTGTGATCTCTCTCTCTCTCTGCCAAATAAATAAAATCTTTAAAAAAAAACAAACCCAAATGTTGTATGAATTCAGGCTATTAATTCCTTGAAGGTTTGGCAGTGCTCATATGAAAAATTCTTTGTCTTGAGACTTATAAAAAATTTTTATTAAAAAATTTAAAAAGATTTATTTATTTGAGAGAGAAAGAGAGAATGAGCAGGGGAGTGGGAGAGAGAGAATCCCAAGCAGACTCCATGCTGAGTGCAGAGCCTGACGTGGGGCTGGATCTCAGGACCCTTAACTGACTGAGCCACCCAGGGGCCCCTTTATTAAAAATTTTTAAAACAAGTTTTGCATTTACACATCACATATTTTTTTACATAATATATTTTTTTTCTTTAAGCTTTTTTATTTAAACATATAATGTAACCCCACCACCCTCTCCCAACCCCTCTCCCCCCCACCCCCCTCAGTTTGTTTTATGACATTAAGAGTCTCTTTTGGTTTGTCTCCCTCCCGATCCCATTTTGTTTCATTTTTTCTTTTCCTACCATCTTAACCCCCACCCCCACTGCATCTCCACTTCCTCATATCAGGGAGATCATGTGATAGTTGTCTTTCTCCAATTGACTTATTTTGCTAAGCATAATACGCTCTA
>ML108869.1:13786-46268 GCA_003697995.1 Taxidea taxus jeffersonii | reverse complement strand
TTCTTTCCTGCTTTGTCGAAGATTAGTTGACCATAGAGTTGAGGGTCTATTTCTGGGCTCTCTATTCTGTTCCATTGATCTATGTGTCTGTTTTTGTGCCAGTACCATACTGTCTTGATCATGACAGCTTTGTAATAGAGCTTGAAGTCTACATAATATACTTTTTTCCTGAGTGAATATTGTAGTCCATGTAATGCATTTTTTTTTCATGTAATGCATTTTTTTCCTGTGTGAATATTTTAGTGTTTCCTACAAACAAAGGCATCTTCCTACATAACCACACTAGGACCATCAAAGTCAGGAAATGAAAGTGTGTACATTACCATAATCTACCCCTTCAGCCCCATTCGAGTTTCTCCAATTGTTCTGATCGATCCTGTCCTTTACAGCCGAAGGATCCTGTTAATGTTTGTCTTTTAGTCCCCTTCAGACTGAAATAGTTTCCTAGTCCTTCCTTGACTTTCATGATCTTGATACTTTGGAAGATTATAAGCCAGTGATTCTCGCCTTGCGCTGGTAGAATGCCCTTCAATTTTGGTTTGTCTGATCTTCTCTCAAGATTAGATTCAGGTTTTGAGTCTTTAGCAGGAATATCACAGAAGCGACGCTGTGTTCTCAGTGCACCGTACCAGGCGGCCCATAATTTCAATTTGTCTCATTACTGGTGCTGTCTGATCACCTTGATTGTGTTTGCCAAGCTTCTGTGCAGGAACGTTACTCAGGAAATTATTCCTTTTCCACCTGCAGTAAAAGAGTATTTTTGTGGGGAGGTATTTTGAAATGATATAAATATCCTGTTCCCCATCAAATTCTCCCTTCTTCCTCCTTCCTTCCCTTCCTCCCTGTTTGGACTCATGGTTTCTCCTTTTCTTCAATACACCGTAATCTGTTACTATCATTATTTATTTTGATGCTCAAAGTGTTCCAGGTCAGACACAGTGACTTCCGTGTCTTTTGGATATATCTCCATCTTTAAGTACTTCCTCACTTTCCAGAACAACAGGCTCACCTTATTCTTTCTGGGCCTCAAGAATAAGCTATTTCTACAACCAGCCCTGGATCCTTTTAGAAGCCAAGATCGAGGTATTTGGGGTGCTCATTGCTATTGGGGTGTTATGTCTTCCAGGTCTTCTCTGGGGGAGAGAGCTAAAAGCATATCCATCTGCAAAATTATTGAGATGACCCCACTCCCTCCAATGCCAGTCCAACACCAAACAGCTCATTCTATATTTCTCTTTCCATATTTGTGACTTTCTTGTCCAATAGTGAGAAACTTGGCTCCCATTATCCGGAATATGTTTACTTATTTGATACGTATATCTCCAATATCCTGTCATGGCCACTGTCTGCTGCTCTGTGTGGATGACTTCCTCACCCTTTCTGTGCTCTCTTACCCCACGCTGGGCCAGTCCCCCACTTGGTCACCATTTGTTGAATTGATCCCCTTAAAGCTCAGTCTTTCTTGAGTAACCCTCACCAAGAAATCCAAGCTTTGTTCTACAAAAATCTCTTTTAATTATCGGTAAAAATAGACCATTGGTTTTCATAACAGGGGAGATCATTTTTATGTTTTTTTCCTCTTTCTTTTAATTCCAGTAGAGTTAATATGCAGTTATATTAGTTTCAGGTGTATAATACAGTGGTTCAACAGTTCTATACATTATTCATTGCTCATCATGGTAAGTGTACTTTTGATTCACGGGGAGGAGAATTTTTAAGATTTTTTTTTTTATTCATTTATTAGTTAGAGAGAGAGAGAGAGAGCGAGCACAGGCAGACAGAGAGGCAGGCAGAGGCAGAGGGAGAAGCAGGCTCCCTGCGGAGCAAGGAGCCCGATGTGGGACTCGATCCCAGGACGCTGGGATCATGACCTGAGCCGAAGGCAGCCGCTTAACCAACTGAGCCACCCAGGCGTCCCCGGGGAGGAGAATTTTTAAAATAATATAAAATAAGGAAAATGCACAGTTAAAAATCCCATTAGAAATCTTATATCCTCAGGTGTGGGTGGCGCAGTCTGTTAAGCATTCAGCTCAGATTGTGATCTCAGGGTCATGGGATTGAGCCCTGCATTGGGCTCCAAGCTCAGCATGGAGTCTGCTTCAGATTCTCTCTCTTTCTCTCTAAAAGCAAATAAATAAAGTCTGAAAAATAATAGATCTTGTACCCTCAGAATACATTGCTGGACTCCTGATTTGAGAGCCTCTTCCTCACATGGGTACAATACTTCCATATCCTTGTGAGTGCTGTTCGCTGAGGGGGGTTACCCATTCTTTTTTTTTTTTTTTAAGATTTTATTTATTTATTTGACAGGCAGATATCACAAGTAGGCAGAGAGGCAGGCAGAGAGGGAGAGAGGAGGAAGCAGGCTCGCTGCCGAGCAGAGAGCCCGATGTGGGGCTCCATCCCAGGATCCTGAGACCATGACCCGAGCTGAAGGCAGAGGCTTTTAACCCACTGAGCCACCCAGGTGCCCCGGGGGTTACCCATTCTTGATAACCATGAATCACTGGGAATCACACTCCCTGTTACAGTTCTCATGCTCCTGCTCTGCGTGGTCCCACCTCGAGAAACATGGTAACTTCCGGCATCTGTTGCTTGTGATTATACTATCTCCTACTTGCCGTCAGCTGACATTACTTAGACCTGCCAGGGGCCCACCTCCACGTGCTTCCTTCCAATAAGTGTGTGAAAGTGGGTATTCTCACGTTGGTGTTCCTTCAATCCAAACCACGCCCCCAGTTTCTCTGCATGTACCTGGGACCCAGGTCAGGCAGGAGGTCCTTGGCTCTGTGGGACCACTGCCAGACCACCAACTGAGAGAGAGGTGGGTGGGTATTCACTGTTCCGGGCACCCTGGGGGGACCCCAGCCCTGCCGCCCCCATCTTTTCTTGTACCCTCCCCTTCGGGACTTTCTGTCAGGCTCTCATCTTTTCTTCAGGTTTCTCCTTTCACTGTCTTTGTATCCTGTGTGCTAAGCTTGATTCTGCCACTGGTTTGTTGGGCCTCAGTTTTCTCATCCAGAAAATGGGGGGAGGGTTGAATGTAGACCCCTCCTGGCTCTGCCCTCTCCTCCCTCCCATCTCTGCCACCTCTTTTCTTGCTTCCTGTCTACTTATCATATACTCTTTCCTCTCTGCCTCTGATTCTCTGGGAGTCTCTCTCTTTCCTGTTTCTGTGACTTCATTCTCTTCTGTGACTCTAAAATAGACTTTCTATCTTAATTTTTCTTTCTTGAATCTATTCTTTCTCCCTCTCCCATTCTGTGTTTCTATTGTTTCTGACTCTCTAGTCTCTGTGTCTCTCCACCCTGCTCTCTGGCTTTCTACCATGTCCCTGTCCACGACAACTTTGTTCTGAGTTCTGTTTCTCCTTCTGATCACTGCTCTCCCTCTGCCCCCTGGCTCCCTGCCCCACATTGCTTTTTCAGCCTATTCCTCAACCAACGTTTCTGGGTCCCCACCTCTTCCTGGTCCCTGCCCAGAGTCCCCTTTCCCACGCATGCCCTGGCCCAGGGCTAGGAGCTGGGCACTGCTACCACGCGGCCCCTGCCAGAGCCAGGCTTCTCCCTGGAATGGAAGCAGCAGCTGTAAGGCAGTCTCTGACAGGCATGTTGGACCCTGTTGGCTGCTTCTGTCTCAGAGAAGCCTCAAGAAGTCACATGCAGCACTCAGAGAGATGTCCAATCCTGTCACAGCCCAAACCAAGAGAGCCGGCCCTGGCTGCACAAGCAGTCCCAAACTCTGTGTGTGTGTGTGTGTGTGTACACACACACACAGGGCTGGGTCTTAGCTCCAGCAGTCATTTCTCTCTCTCTATCTCTTTTTTTAAAGATTTTATTTATTTGACAGACAGAGATCACAAGTAGGCAGAGAGGCAGGCAGATAGAGAGGGGAAAGCAGGATCCCTGCTGAGCAGAGAGCCCGATGTGGGGCTAGATCCCAGGACCCTGGGATCATGACCTGAGCTGAAGGCAGAGGCTTCAACCCACTGAGCCACCCAGGTGCCCCTGGCAGTCATTTCTCATCAGGAACTGCCGCTGGCACTCAGGTTCACAGAAACAGTTTTCTTCTCTTTGAAGTCTATTCAGGCCTTAACTGTAAGCTTCCAGCCTTTGGAATGTTCTCCATTGATCGTAGACGAGGATCAAGACTGAGTCAGGAGAGAGAATTCTGACCCATCCAAGAGTTAGGATTGGGCTTCATTCCCATCAAACCCACAGGTTTTGCACCTTTCAGTCTGGACCCAGGCTTTCCAGAACCCAGGCCTCACAGACCTCTACTGGACATCTCCCGACCAGCACCAGGCGTGCCTGTCACCCCCCTAGAAGCCTCACAGCAGCCTTGGGAGGCCTGTGCAAATGTCCTCCATTTCACAGGTGAAGACGCTTAGGCTCCCCTGGTCACAGGCCCATCAGACAGAGTTCTCAGTCCCACAGAGTCTTATCTGACTCTGCCCTCCTCTACCCCTCTGTCAACTGGGAAAGCCCAAGGATGTGAATGTGGCAGTGGGGCAAGAAGCCGAAAGATCATGCCCCCAGTCCTGGGTAGTCCTACAGACACTGTGCCAGGCCTGCCCAGTCTGGGTACTGCAAAATCCCTGCCCCATGCCCTCCAGGGCACCGGCAGGAGCCCATGGGACAAGGGGGTCTCACCTGACCATCACGCTCTTGCTCTCAGTCTTCTCCCTTCTCCCATCTACTTCTCACCATTTGCTGCTCTTGCCCTCTGTTGCCTCTGCCCAGCTCAGCATGCTGGAGATTGGGGTGAAGGAGCCGTGGACGAGCTCCTTGATCCACACACACATGAAGTGGGGGGCGAGATTCACCAGACCGCAGGATTCCTTCCAAAGCATCCTTTCCACCTCCTTCTGGGCTCTGCCCTCCGAAGGCTGCGATCTTCTGCATCCCTCGTGAGATGAGATTTTCACAGGGGACTGGCTTTGTCGCCCTGTCTCCTGATACCAAAGACAGAGCAGGCCCAGAGTGGGACATCAGAAAATGTTGACGTCCCAGATGAATGAAGAGGTGAAGCCCGACAAGCTGGATTCATGAATGGGATGGGCCCAGAGGAACTTTATCAAGAATGAATGCAAAGATCCTGCTTGAGCTGGGGACAGGGAGTCCTGGGACCAGGGAACAAACAGATGTTCCAGGTGGCAGAGGCTATGGGCTCACCCCTGCTGAGCAGAAGTGGGGCTGCTGAAACCTGTGCTGGTCTGGTGGGGGCGGGGGGTGGAGCAGCAGGAGCAGGTTTAGATCAGGCTGGCCTAGATCCCACCCAACTCTACTTTGCCCGCAGTGCCTGGCATGTTCTAGAAGAAAAAGGGCAAAACAAAGCATCATGGCTCCACTTTTGGGTCCTCTCCCAAAAAGGGGGGCTGATCCTGTGCAAGCCACTTTCAGAAATAGGAGCATGGCAGTATGGACGGTATTCTTGCTCAGGGTCAGGGCCAAGGTCCCGGCCAGGGGACCAGCTAAGCCCTGGGAGCCCTCTGGCTGTCTTGTTCTGGCCTGGGCACTTTCTTTCTTTTTTTTTTTTTTTTTAAAGATTTTATTTATTTATTTGACAGAGAGAGAGACCACAAGTAGGTAGAGATGCAGGCAGAGAGAGGGGGAAGTAGGCTCCCTGCTGTGCAGAGAAGCCAGTGTGGGGCTCGATCCCAGGACCCTGAGACCATGACCTGAGCCGAAGGCAGAGGCTTTAACCCACTGAGCCACCCAGGCGACCCTGGCCTGGACACTTTCTTAGCCTGGCAATGCTGCTTGCTCCTCCAGGGAAACATGGCCGCGGGTTTCTGTTTATGCTTTTGAAGCCATCTAGAACAGGGCCTGGCCTTCTGCAGGGGACCTCTTGTCGTCAGGCTCACTCTGAGGCAGCTCAAGCCAGGCCTGGTCCCTGCGGTAAATCCTTGGCAGGGCTCAGGAGTGACACCAACACGGAAAAATAAATGCCAACGGAAAAACTCCTGAAACACCCGCAAAGATGGCAGATTGACACCCCGCTGCCAGAGGACGTGTGAGTCCATGTTAAAATCGTAATTTCCCGCACTAGCGAGATACACCTGGAGCTCCTAGGCTGTGTGGGTGCTTGGGGGGGTGTTGTTTGGTATCCAGCCCGGGGAGGGGGCGCAGAATGGAAACTCTCTTAACTCAGAGTCTCCGAGAACCTTCTCCAGCCTCTGAGCAGCTTCCCCTCCCCCAAAACTGCCTCACTCACCTAGAGCTCACTCCATTCCCCAGAACCCCTTTTACCCCAATAAAACTCTATTCTCGTAGACATCGCCTTATAATCCTCGTACTTGCAGGGTGGCCTCGGGTAGGTTGACACACCTCTTGGAGCGGAGAATGCGCACTCCCTGTATCTCATCTAATTCTCATGACAGTGAAAGGACACTTATTTTCCCATTTTACAAAAGGGAACGGCGCTGGGTGTGAAGTACTCCCCAAGGTCCCCATTAGTGGAAGTGGACCCCCGGGGCTGCCTCTAGCCCTTCACCCCGTGGACTCTAGTGTGGTCACCTACGTCTTCGTTCCTTTTATCTGCCAGAGCCCAGCGCGCTACCGAGCAGGCCCCCTGCGCGCTACAGCGCCCTCCTGCGGGGCCAAGCAAAGCTCCTCTAGGACAGTAATTGGAGCCTTGCTGCCCTCTGCTGGAGAAAGACTAGAATAGTAGCCCGAGTCCACACTGCCACTTTAATATTAGTCTTCTTAAAAGGACACTTATTTCTCCATCCATCCATGCGTCCAGACTTCCATTCCCCTACCCACGTGCTCACCCATCCATCCACCCATCCCAGATTTGCTGACGCCCTGTAGCATCACCCTCACTCTCTGGGAGCCCCCCGAAACCCCCAGGTCCTGCTCTACACCAGGGCTGCAGTGATGAAGAGAAAGAAACCAGGAAGCCCCTTTCTTGTTTGCAGAACACTTTCACATCCATTGTATCCTTTGTCCCCACCACAACCCCGAGGAGGCTTGGAACCCATCCCCATATAACTGATGAGGAAACCGAGCCCCAGAGAGGCAGGGCAGCATGGTGCTGGAGAAAACAGTCTTTAGGGACAGAGAAGGATTTCAAGACAGGGCTTGGTCACTTACTAATTCTGCCACCTCAGGCAAGCTTTTTCTTCTTCCTTTTTTTTTTTTTAGAGAGATATTTATTTATTTATGAGAGAGAGTGAGCAAGCAGGGAGCGATGGAGAGAGAGAGAGAGAATCTCAAGCAAACTTCCTGCTGAGCACGGAGCCTGACTCGGAGCTCGATCTCACAACCCTGAGATCATGACTTGAGCTGGAACCAGGAGTCGGATGCTCAACAGACTGCCCCACCCAGGCACCCCTGACCACCTCAGGCAAGGTTCTCAAGCTGTACAAACCTCAGTCCTTCATCTGTAAAATTATCTCACGCAACTTCTATTTTTTAGGCATATGCTATGTGCCAGGCATCACTTTGGGGAAGACAGCTCTGAGCAGCCCTGGACAGGCCCTCTTCCTCTGAACCTCGCTACAGAGGCTGTAACAAGACTTCCAGGAGACGAGAGCATATCACATGCCATCTAAGTGCCATTAGTGTCACGTCATTGTCATTGCCTCTATGAGGAAAGGATTTGGGGATGATTTGCTGGGAAGAGAAAAGGTGAGGGAATGGTTGACATGATAAAAAAAAAAAAAGGCGGCACCCATGGGAGTTGAGGGCATCCATGAAGTCTGGAGCTGGACTGCTAAATTGCAATCCCAGCATTGACCCTTAAAAGCTGTGTGATCTTCTGTGTGTAATAACTTCTCTGGGCTTTGGTTTTCTCATCACCGAATATGAGTAATAATTCAACATACACTTATGATCTAGCTAGTAAGTGCTGGACAGGGTCTTGGGGACCCAGAAATGAACAAGACAGGGGAGGTCTGTCCTATCTCATAGAAGTGTGATGATTAAATGAATATTACATATGCCAAGCACGTAGAACAGCCCGAAATGTAACAGGCACTGTGTGTTTGCTATCGTGATTATCCTGACTGGTGACTCTTTGTTGGTACTTTTTGTTTGGTGACGCTTCTTGACTACCCAGGGCTGACGAAGGTGATGGGGGGGGGCAGGCTTGTTCTATTGGCAAAGTGTAGAACAGCACCTGGGTATTGAGGCCAGAGGGAGGCAGGACAGAAGCCTTAACAGCCCAGCAGCCCACAGCAGGGCAGCTCGCCCAAGGGGAGTGAGGGGTTCACCAGTGGAGGTGTGCAAGCATGGGTAGAGATACTGCCTGAGAGGTGGCACAGAGGACACGTAAAGCTCCTTCCTCAGCTACAGGCTTCCATTTCTCCAGAGGCCAGATGGTGTGGACTCTAACACCTGTGTGGAGAGCCCTCCAAGATGGAGCAGAACAGCCACCTCCTAGTCTCAACCTTCATGCCAGGTAACCACCCTCTGCTTGTGACTCCGTCTCCGTCAGGACTTGGGAGACCAGTGGATACCTGACCGGCCCTCCCAGGAACCTCCTCCTGCTTCCAGACAGGCCTCCACCCCTGGGACTCGCGCCGGACAAGCCGCCCAGCTGATGGTGTGTAACACAGAGACAAACCTTCCGTGCCAGCCTCTGCCTAAGTTGCAGATCCATGGGCGAAAGAAATGGCTGTTTAAGTTTGAGGCTATTTCCCAGTATTAGACCACACTCTGCTAGTCTCCCCCATAATTCAGAGACAATATGCTCATAGAACGTATGGATGTGTCTTGCACAAGCCAAGTGACTTTGCGCAAGTTACGTATCTTCGCTGTCAGTTTCCTCATCTGTAAAATGGGAACAACAGTAGAAACATCTTGAAAGTGCAAATGTACTTTCTGTAGGAAGGGCTTGAAAATGCAGTCTATGTGCCTCTCCCCGTACCTGCCCTTGTCTTCAGGGTAAAATCTAAACTCCTGAGCCTGTACTAGAGGCCCTTTTTCATTCCGTCCCTCCAGGCTTGTTCCTTGCCTTGTCCCCAGCCACAGGAAGCCTCCTGTTCTCCATGCTCCCTTACTTCCACACACGTGTCGCTGCTGGTCCCACCCCCTCACCTGCTTTCCTCTCCTTCCACGTGGAGAACTGCTTGCTACGGACACCTGGGCCTAGTTGGGGGACACGTCCTCCTGGGGACTTCCCTGCCTCTGCCCAGGCAGGTTGCCCCCTCCCCTGGGCTCTGTGTACACCTTGCACTTCCTTCTGTCAGGGCCGTGTTTGCTGCAGGACTTGCTCTTGGGAGGCAGACGCCAGGCTATGGCCCCATCAGGCATAGAGGCCATGTCTGCAGCACCGGGTGCACAGGGCAAATGGTTAAAGACTTAGTTGGTCAGATGAGCCCAGGTGAGATCAGGGCCAGAAGGCTGTGGATCTTGGGTGGGTGGAAGAGTAGAATGTATGGGGTCTCACCCAGAGCCATCAGCTCTTGGTGGTCTCTGGATACCCAGTGCAGAAAGATGGACAGACTCCAGAAATAGGGAGTCTTCCAGATGGTTGGAGATTAGGGCCAGGTTTGAGTCCAGGCCTGCCTATGAGTTGTGTGTCTTGCCCCTGACCCTGTTTCTAGATACTCAGCCAACATCTGGATGTACCTGGCACTCTCTGGTCTCTGCATGTTTGCTGGTGTTACCCCTTTATTCCTAGGGGCCTTTCTGTGATCTGTTCTTGGAAAGACCTCCCCTTCTGCAAGGCCTGGATGGCCGGCCAGCTGGCCCCTGACTACTTCAGGGGGAGAAGTGGCTATACCGAGGTGTCTAATTTGCCCACCCAGATCAACACTCTACCCTTATCCATCCCTTTGAGCTGCCGGGGGCTGGCCTGTATGGACAACATCACTGGGACCTCTCCCTTCGTGGATTCCTCCCTGCAGGGAGGCTGCAATCTGGGTGTGCCCTTCCGACTTTCCTGGCAGCCTGCTGTCTTCTGGGCTCCAGAAAGCTCTCTCCTCTCATTTCTTTGGGCCTGGGAAAGCAGCCATTCTGCTACCACTAGCCTCAAGTTTTTGCAATATTTTTTATGGTACCCCTATCTCCTCCTTGATAATAGACCCTTAAAAAGGAGCCCTCCTAGAATTATCCGAATTTGAGTGTGCCTTTGGTTTCCTGCTGGGACCCTGACTGAGCACCAGGAGCTGCTTTAGGAGACAGACCCTTCCAACACGATTCTGGAATTGAGTCAGTCTTGTATTTGAGAAATGCGGGGATAATCTCCTCTCTGAGGCAAAGAGGGTACAACTCACGGCATCTGGTGGGGTCGCCATGACTTCGGTGATCATTAGTGGTCGCATAGGACTGGAATGCCAGTCAGCTGGAATGGTGTATCAGGGGGCTGTGACACGTGGCCCTGTGGCAACAATACTCATTATAAAGACAGTGGAGGCACCTGGCTTCTTCCTACAGCCCAAGAGAAAATACAGAAGAAATGAATGAAAAATTATGACACCATTGACATCACTGAGAAGATGCGTGAACCATAGAAGGTTCCCCCCAAAGGCTGAAGGGTTGGTTCCCTTATGTCCTGGGCCTGTGGGCAAAGGGGTAGCAGGACTGAACCCAGGTTCTGATGGCAAAGTCTGCAGAGTCACGGCATCCCCAGCCCAGGTGCCTTATATTAAATGAGGGGCAGTAACAAGGAAGGAGGGGGCATTGGGGCATGGTTTGGGGCTGAGAGTTGCCACCTGCAAATTTCCCTGAACCTCCTTGGCCAGCAGAGGCAGCCCCTTCCTACCTGTCAGAATGCACCTCCTTTCCTGCATAAAAGTGTTTCAGTGGTCCCACCAGGAGCAGTCCTTCCAGAAGCAGATCCCTACACTCCTCAGAACATACTCTCATCATTCTTCACGGCCTCCAAGCCCATTACTGGAGCATGGAGGAGAAATACGCAGCCTACACCACAAGAAGATTGTCTACATGGTGAAATTCTTAGAAGACTTTGTAGGTCTATATTGGCAGGAGCCTGTGGGAGTGGATTCCAAGGATGTTAGAGAAAGGGAAGAATTGTAAGACTTGACTGGACCAGATTCACTGACAAATGCCCTAGCCTGGGATTTGGGATTTAATTTTTTTGTTTGACCACTTAGGAGTGGTTTTATTTATTTATTTATTTATTTATTTATTTATTTATTTATGAGAGAGCGCACACATGAGAGCACCCAACAGGGGAGGGGCAGAAGCAGAGGGAGAAGCAGTCTGTCTGCTGAGCAGGAAGCCCGATGCAGGGCTTGATCCCAGGATCCATACACTGGCCTCAGCCAGGAGTGGATGGCAGCTGCATTACAACCCCCAGTGAAAGCTGGTTCTGAAACACAAGGGATGAAGGGAAATCGTTCCAGGGAACAGAACTTCAGGGGGTTCCCAATCATTGTCCACTTTGTGCAGAAGGAGAGATGGCCTGAGGACCTAATTCACTTTGACTCATGGGTAGTTGAAAATGGATCATCGGGATGACCAAAGTCTTAGTATAAATGATAGGAAAACTGGTGCCGATGAGCTATGTGGGTGGATCTCTCAAAATAGTCAGAGGGTGTGAAGATCCCCATCGCACGTGAAGGCCCCACCAGAGAACATCTATGGCAGAGGAAGCCCTCAACACTTCTGAGGACAAGATGAGCTGGGCTGTCCATCAGCTTCTTCTGTTATTCCTGGCTTTACCAGGGTGTCTTCCACAGCAGTGATCCGACTAGGGGAGCATCTGACCACAAAGGAGCGGCAACATTGGGTTCCCTGGTTTAGCTTCATCTCCCATCATCCCAAAGCATCTGGCTGGATGGAACTGTGGACCAGTCTGCCGGAACTCAGTTATAGAACGAGCTGGAGACCCTAGCTTGTACTCACAGGATGCAATTTATGCTTGATACTAGTGCCCAGATGTGCAGACAGAATGCACAGGCTGGAAACCAAAAAGTGAAGAGCAGTGGCGTCTCTCACTCCTATCCCACAAACTCACTGGAAGAATGTTTGCTGCCACCTGTGCCTGATTTTGGACTTGGCAGTTTGGAGCACCTAGTTCCTAGGAGAGGAGCAGTTTCACCAGAGGACACAGTAATTCATCTTAGGAACTGGAAGCTGAAACTGTCCCTTGACCATTTGGGGATCCTTGTGACTTTGAATCAACAGGCACAGAAGGGGAGCATGACTATATAAGCCAAAGGATGGGTCCTAATTGCTAAAGGAGGTGTCATTGTTGCCTCACAATGGGGCAGGGAGGACTGTGACCAGCACCCAGGACATTAACTGAGGAGCCTGCTGTTAGCCTTCCTTTGTCACTGGGTCCTGGTTAATAGTAAATGGGGACCCCAGGGAAGAGCAGGCCACTGAGGACTCAGTTTGTTCAGAAATGAGGGTTTGGATCACTATACCAGGCAGAGACTGTGCCATATACTTTCTCTTTGCCTGCCAGAACATCTCTCCCTCTCCCTCACTCTGACATGGGAGGCTGGCTTGTGTGGGAAATACCATCAAATCTCCATGCCTGCGGGCTTCTGCTTGAGTTTAATCAAGGTGAGACCTGGGAGATCAAAAGGAGTGAAGTCAAGAGATTTGTTTCCACTGCTGCTACCCTGCAGGGTTGTCTCGAGCTGGCTGTATCCCTCAACCAGAGGTCATTGCCTCCATCAAGGCAGCCTTCTCTCATGACTTCATCCTCCCAAGGTCTAGTAACTGTGCCCCACCCGCTTTGGGGCCAGGAATGGTAGCAGCTCTGCTACTGCTAACCATAGGTGACAGCACAAGCTTCTATATTCTTTTGTTAACAGTTCCTTGGTAAATAAATCCTCCTTGAATTATCCTAACTTTCATGTGCCTCTGCTTCTAGCTGGGATCCTGACTGGTATAAACTTTCCTTCTTTAAACATCCCACCTTCCTATATGACTCAAGGGCACGGAGCACTTTCTTTTTCAAACCATGTAATTTGTATCTGCATCTAGTAAGGGCTTTAATAATGGCGAGGGTGGTGATTATTGTCATTATTATTTCCCATCACTTACTGAATGCTTTAACACTTACAGCCACCTTGTGAGATAGATATTATAATAGTATCACTGTGTTTGTAGATAAGGAAAATGAAGCTCAGAGAGGCTAAGTGACTTGCCTAGGGTCACTCAGAGAGTGAATGATGGGTTCAGGATTTTAACTAAGGTCTGTAGACCTCAGAGTTCCCTCCTAGTTACTGTGCCAGGATGGGTTTACCCACTCTGAGAGAGTAACTGATTATTCCTTCCATCCCAAAACTATCCCAGTGGTTGTTCATGGCCCAAGTGTCTCAGAGTCAACCTTCATTCTCTTGGAGCAAATCATCTTGTTGCCTTGTTGTCTTGTATCAGCCCAGCAGATAGCCAAGGTTGGAAATCCTAGTAAGTTTATATCTACCATCAGTCCTGTAGTGCAAGAATGAACTTTACCTGACCGTCCTATGAGACAATTTTAGATGAGAGAACAGGATCCTGCCTGGAGTCGAGAGGGAGATGAAGTTAGGGGAGGAGTATGGAAGGAAGGAAGGAAGATGGCTCTGGCTCTCCCTTTAGCAAAGTCATAAATCAGGTGGTGATGATTTTCACAGGGAAGCTTGAGTTCAGGTTCTAGCCTTGACCCAGATGGCTGTGGAATGAACTCCTCCAGGCTGTCAGTTTCTTCCACTATTATATGCCTGTGGCCTGTGGTGGACAGATTCTAAGGTGGTCTCCACCTTAGAACTCCTGCCTCCTGGTATTTGTGTCCTTGTATCACCCCTCCCTTTGCATGTGGGTGGAACCTGTGACTTGCTTGGAACCAATAGAATAGGTAAAGAATGTGGTAGGATGCTACTCTGATGATTTTGTTGAATTGGATTACGTTATGTTTTCTAAGACTATCTTGTTAGCAGATTCTCTCTGTTCCTGGCTTTGAAGAAGCAAGTTCCCATGAATCCTCTAGACAACAACCCAAGGGAGTTTCGAAGCAGATCCTTTCCTAGCTGAGCCTCTGGATGAGAACTCAGCCTTGACCAATGTCCTGATTGTGGCCTTAAGACCCTAAGCTGGAGTCTGGCTAAGCTGTACCCATACCTATAATCCACAGAAACTGAGACAAAACATATGTGCTGTTTTAAGTCACTAAGTTTGTGGTAATTTGTCAGACAACATGAAAAACTAATACAGTGCATGATTTTTTAAAATGCTGGTTAAATTTTTAAAAAATAGAGGTGCCTGGGTGGTTCTGTCAATTAAGTGTCTGACTTTTGATTCCAGCTCAGATCATGATATCAGGGTTGTGGGATCAAGCCCTGAGTTGGGCTCTGCACTCAAAGGGAGTCTGCTTGGGATTCTCTCTCTCCCTCTGCACCTCCTTCCTCCCCACACTAGCTCTCGTGCACGCTCTTTCTTTTAAATAAATAAATAAATCTTAAAAAATTATTATACTGAATGCTGAAGAGAATTTGGTGAAATTTGTATACCTGCATTGTTATTTGGTATTAACACTATTTTCTCTTATTATGCAACTTCTCAAACATAAGCAAAGTAGGAAAAATGGTTATAATTAACTCAAGTACAACCATAGCCTATTCAAAAATTGAGATATTTTCATACTTCATTTATCTCTCTCCCTTTTGTATGATAATCCAAAACAAATCCCAGACATCATGTCATTTCCCTCTATATAATTAGAATATGCAGAGTTTTGAAAAAGAATGGCAAATTTCTTTATGTAACCAGCTTGCCATTATTACAGCTAAAAAATCTTAAGAATAACCATGTATCAGCTACTGCTCAGTCCATATTCAAATGTCTCCAATTATCTAAAGAATATCTTGACATTAATCCATTACAATATGAAGCAATATGTAATGAGTACCTTAAAATGTTCCTATTCTTTGATCTAATATGACTATTCCTGAAGGTTTATCATAAAGAAAAATGCAAAAGGTGATAAAGACACGATACCTATTAAAGAATTATTCATCATGGTGAGAAATTGCAAACAACTCAGATATATAGTATATGAGTCATGGTACATTCTGGAAAACACAGTTCTCATCAGTCCATCAATAGTGGGAAATTAGAGTAAGAGAATGATTACAAAGATGCTGGGATATGAAGCAGTTCAGACATTGACAACAGCAAGAAATCTCTACCACTCCTACTGGGGGGAGGGAAAAGGGGGAAGGAGGTGGTGGAACATGAGCCCAGAAATTAGAGTCACATCAGGAGTGGTATTTGAAGAGGCCAGGACCAGAGAGACATAGCCATTGCTGGGATACTTTCCACATGTAGGGGTGGGAGTAGGGGATCTCCGGCTTCTCTCTTTCTCCTTGCCTCCAGTCTCCTGTGAGTATCTCCTATTGGCTAGATCCAGCCAGAAACCAGAGGCAAGTGATGCTGGGAATGAAGTTTTCAGGGTCAGCCCTCTGTGGGGCAGAGAGCCCTGTCTCATCTCCATCTTGGGAGCCCAGTCAGGTTTGGGAAAGTCAGTGAGTGGATCTGAGAGCAAACAGGCATAAGTCTGGCACATCAACGAGGGCCCTAAAATCCTTCCAGAACAAGATTAGGGCTAAAAATATCCAACAAAAAGATAATTACTAATTGATGACACACCCACCCAGTATGTTCCTTGACCATTGAAGTTACAAATATGAAGATTATATAGCAGTATAGAAAATACTTATATTGACTTATAATACAACATTATTACCCTTATTTACTTTTTCTTTTTTTTATACCACCTATGACTTTGTAAAATAAAAAATAAACCTAACTCTTTATCATGTGTATTGTTTGTTGATGCCCTACTCCTGCTAGAAAGTTAGCTCTGTGAGGGGGAAGAATTTTTTTTACTTTTGTTTGTTTGTTTGTGGATGTATCTTAAGTGAACAGTTCCTGAAACATAGTAGTTGCTCAGGAAATACTGTTAGTATGAATTAAGGGATGTGAAGAAAGCAAAATACAACACCCAACCTTACAAGGTCGTTGTAAGAGTTAAATGAGTTGGGATCACTAGCACATGGTAAATACTTCGTGTACTCAGTAAAGGTCAATTTCACCTAGGTAGGAGAGAACAGGTGGAGAAGGAAGAGTTGAAAATCCACTGGACTGTGGGATCTAGTTCCATAAAAGCATCCACCCCCCAAAAAGAAGAAAGAAAAATCACCATTATGATGTCAAAGAATCAATGTGGTATGATGAGCAGTGGTATGTGTGATATGATGTAGTATGTGGTATGATGTGTAGTTGGCTCTGCCACTTACTAGCTCTGTGCCCTTGGTTAAATTACCTAACCTCTCTGGGTACTATTTTCCTTATATATTAAATGGGAATAACAGTAAACCTGTCTCACTGAGTTGTATAAATACTGCCCAGCACAGGGCTTGGCACATTACTGGATGCTCAGTAATGCTAGTTACTTTAACCTTAGTCCATCCTTCCTTCCTCCAGCAAGTACAGGCCAGGCCTGGAGCTGTCCGGAGTGCTGAAGACATCCCCCCTCCCTCCCTCAGTTCCTTTGTCCTTCTTTCCCTCCTTCCTTTCTCTGCTTGGCTCCCCAGAGCCCTAGGGTTTGAATAGATTGAATTTTCCAAATGGCTTCTTCAGGCCCCTGAGGGGGATAGGGAGGAAATGAGCCATATATGAGGCGCTCATTGGGCAAGAGCCCTGGGAAGCTGACAGGCAGCTGGAGATAGAGTGTTAACCATGGGGGCTGTGGTGGGAATGGGGGTTCCCCAGACCAGAGCCTACTTGGAGAGCTTAACATCTGAGACCCTGGTGCAGCAACCTTAGGATCCACAAAGATACAGTGAGTCAGCCTCAATGGCACAGCATGGCAGGTGGGTCTTTGGGGAGCTACCCTCAAGGAAAGCAAGAAGGGTCAGGTTTGGGGGTGGGGGTCAGCAGGATGACCCTTGGCTACAGGAGCTGAAGGGGCCATTGCTCTAACAGGAATCCTCCATCCTCCTTCCTTGGGTTCCTATTACCTTTTTTATTTTGCTCATTTGTCTTTTAATGCAGCCAAAGGCATCGTCATCTTTTTGGGTTATGAGTTGACTAATTCTATGGGCTTGCTCTATAAGCCAAACAATCTGCTCCTAATCATTGGCATCCATCTCCTAGAGTCTAAAAATACAAATGGTTTTCCCCAGGTGGGTGTTGAATTAACCCACTGTGCTGGAGGTGGGAGTGCCAGCAGCTCACACACTCCTGGGGGAAGGGCTGGGACATGGGACAAAACTTCAGAGACAAAAACCAACCATCTCCTGATTTTTACTGACACCTAGTGCATTAGAGCTGAAGGACCTATGGAGACCTACATCTAAGCTAAGCCCTCCCTGTACAGATGGGGAAACCAAGGCATAGAAACGGGCATGGGCTCTGTTCCACAAGTCAGCAGCAGTGCTGGAGCTAAAAGGAGCTCCAGGCCAGAGTCCTCTCTGAGCCCCTGTATGCCTTTAGCTGTAAGATTCCTGGGATGCCAGAAGGCCAGAAGGACTGTGGGGCCAGGGAACCTACTGCTGTTTTGTGGGACTGAAAGAAACCCATATGCCTCTGTATCTCAGTTTCTCCATCTATACACAGAGGGGCTGGTTTAGATGTTTAGCTCTTCAAGGATCCTTCAGCTGTGATGTCCTAGGTGTTTGATAAAATGGTGATTTTTGTCTTTGGTTGGGAGGTAGGAAGTCAAGCTCCAGTTTCAACTCAGCCCTAACTTTTGGCAAGAGTTCAGACACACTCTTGTTCCCCCAGAGTCAGTTTCCTCCTCTGAAGAAGAGGGTAAAAGACCTCTCCTTGGGGGTGGGTGTCAGGGTGGCCCCCCTTCTTGGGGCCTCTGAGAGGATAAGGCAAAGCAATGGATCACAGGTGCTTTGGAAAGTACAAACAAGGGGGCGAGGTGGCTGTCATTAGTATCAGGCTCGTAAGCTACGTTCCCAACCGGAAACAATTAGCTCTCTCTGAGCCCAGAACAAGCCCAGCTACTCCAGAGGGGTTCATCCCTAGTGGCGGTGTTGCTAGGAGACCACTTGGCACATCACGACAGAGGAGGAGGGAGGGCACAGAGTGCTCCTTAGAGGCTGGGAGTAGAGCAGCCCTCCCCAAGTCCCTGAGCCCTGAGCTGGGAGAATTGTAGTATCACAGGCTTGAAGGGCTCAGGGTTGGCCAGCACTGCCAACTGGCAACTCTCGCAGGTAGGGAGGCTGAGGCCTCAGGGAAGGCAGGGGCAGAAAGCCCCTGTCCAGCTTTTTTCACACCACAGTACCCCTGCTGCTCCTCAAAGATCCCGAGATGGTGATGGTCGTGGCAGTGACGGTGCTGGTGATGATGAGAAACTACTCCAAGTAAGTACCCACTTACTTCCATTTAACAAGTACTACTTACTACTTACTTACCTCCCTACCCCAGTGATATCCCCATTGTAGACACTCTATGCATTTTAGTTTTTGTCACAATATCTGCTGGATAGCTATTTTCATCTCCACTTTATAGATGGGAAGATGGAGGCCAGAGAACTTAAGCGACTCATCCAGGGTTAGGGACAAGTGAGTGATAATCAGGGTTTATTCTGCTGTGTGATTCCAAGGACCTTCTTATTCCTCTGCACTGAACATAATTTCTTTTTTTTTTTTTTTAGAGATTTAAATATACTTATTTGAGAGAGAGAGAGCACAAGTGGAAGGGGCAGAGGGAGAGGAAGAGAGACTTTCAAGCAGGCTCTGTGCTCACACAGGGCTCGATATCACCACTCTGAGATCACGACCTGAGCTGAAACCAAGAGTCAGACATTTAAGCAACTGCACCACCCAAGAGCCCCTGGACATAATTTCTAGCACCTCTTCTGCAAAGACCATTGCTGTTGGCATTGAGAAGGCATCCCCTTAGTCTCCTGACCTACACTTCCAAGTGTAGGCTGCTTCCAGCTTGCCTCCCCTGGGAAGCCCTCCAGGAGCTCACAGCACCTCCCTACAGGTCCTACCTACTGCCAGCACTTGCAGTCAGCTCTTCTCTTCGCTGGAACCCACCTCCCTACTGGCCCGGCAGTTTCTTAAGGGTAAGATTGGATTTTATCCATAGGGGGCCCCCAGAGTGGAAGGCTGCTGGCTGCACAAAGTAGTGGAAGGACTTGGCTGAGGGCCGTGGCTGGGGAATGGGCCATGACCAGGCTGTAGGCAGAGGGTGGACATCAAAGTCCTGGGACAGTGGGATGGAGTGGGGGGTGCTCTAGTCCAAATGTCCTCGTCAAGGAGATCCTGTGTGGGCTGGAGGATGAGTGGGAGAGACTTGTCCTCATCCTGACTCTCTGGCAACTCTATCCAGTCTCCCTTAGTTTCCTCATCTGTACTATGGAGATAGAAAGGCCTTTGTCTGAGCAGGGCTGAGCAGATTAGAGAGGGGGGCTATGCACGCACATTGTAAACCCGCCTGCTACAAACGTGTGTGTGCTAAGGGGCCCGGAGCCCAGCAGAGTCAAGTGCTGGGGGATGGTGCTGGGCTTGAGGGGATGGGACAGGGACAGGGGAGGCTCAGAGGGGGACCAGGGGACTGGCCCACCTGGGTGGATGAATGGGAAACAAACAAATAATAGGGGGAGAAAAGCAGGATTTATGGAACACCTAAGAACCAGGGACTGTGCTAAGTGCTTCATGTCATGCCCCTTAACTGTCACAATCCCTCCATAAAGTAGTCTTTGTTTCCCACATCTTTACAGAAGAGGGAAATGAGGCTCAGAAACCTCAGAGATGAGTGTAGGGCAACCAGGAAGGGGAGAATAGGAGCCAAGGCTGGCCAGCTCTGACTCCCAAGCCCCCACTGAGGGACCAAGCTTTAGCCTGGACCATACTTGGGCATCACCAGGCTGTGAGCCAGTCTTGGGGAGGATGTAAGGTCCCTAAAGCGGGGGCAGTCTTCAGACATCATGGGTCCAAATCCCTCTTTTTATCAGTGAGGAGGCCGAGGTTCTGGGGAGAGGTGCTGTCTGCTTCAAAATCATGCTTCAAAATCAATGGCAGAAAATGCCAGAAAGCAAACTTTATTCTTGTCCCCCTTTCCCAGGACTCACAGGGGGACGTGTACCCTGAAGGTTGGTGCTGGGCGTGGCTACGTGGGAAGATGTGCCTGCCCTCCCAGGGCCCATGGGGGGCCACTGTCCGTCATCCAAGGACAGCCTTTTTCCCTCCTCTTCTCTCTGTGGTGCTTTGGGGTGCCCTCCTGTGGGCTGGCTCCCTCCCCGATCTGGCCCTGGGGGCAGGGACCTTCACCTTAGGAGTGTTGGGCCCCTGGGACTGTGACCCCATCTTTGCCCAGGCCCTCCCCAGTGTGGCTGTCCAGCTGGCTGTGGACCAAGCCAGCCAGGACTCCTCACTGGTGCTGGGCTCGAGGCTGGTTTCCGTGGTCCTTCCCACAGGCTGTGACACCCCTCATGCCCTGGCCACGTTCCTGGCCCACAAGAACACCATAGCTGCTTTTGTGGGTCCCGTCAATCCTGGTTACTGCCAAGCAGCCGCTCTGCTGGCCCAAGGCTGGGGCAAGACTCTCTTCTCTTGGGCGTGCGGAACTCCCGAAGGAGGAGGGGAGCTAGTGCCCACTTTGCCTTCGGCGGCCCACGTACTGCTGTCCATCATGAGACACTTTGGCTGGGCACGCGTAGCCATTGTGTCCTCCCACCAGGACATCTGGGTGGCCACAGCCCGGCAGGTGGCCATGACTCTCAGGACACATGGGCTGCCTGTGGGGCTGGTGACTTCTTTAGGACCCGGGGAGCAGGGGGCCACGGAGGTCCTGGAGCAGCTCTGCAGCGTGGACAGTCTGAAAAGTAAGTGTACCTGGGTGCCTTCCTCCTGCGGGCAGCTGGACTTCCTGTGGCCGTGAAGACACTGGCCTGAGCCCTGGGTGGCAGCCCTGCATTTAATCTCCTAGCAGCCCTGTGAGTGAGTCCTGTTGATCTCTGCACTTTGCAGCTCAGAGAAGGTGTGTAACTTGCCCGAATCACACAGTTAGCAAGCCGTGCCGTTGGATTTTGAGCTCTGATTCAAGCGTTAGTTGTGGAATGAGAGCCCAGAGCTTCCTTGCTTCCTGCCCAGTACCCTGAAGGAAATGAGAACGTAGCAGTACTTGAGCCAGGGAGGCAGCGAGAGTCAGAATCACTGTTTTTTTTTTTTTTAAGATTTTATTTTTAAGTGACCTCTACACCCAAAGTGGGGCCTGAACTTATAGCCCTGAGATCAAGAGGCACATGCTTCCCTGACTGAGGCAGTCACTTCCTGCCTTTCTCAAGCCCCTGTTGTGCTGAGTGCTGGGTCACATAGGGGAACAGGACCGACAAAGGAGCTCCGGACACGACTATGTGATGGAGAGACAGGTATATAAGCCGGGGATTATGACAGAGAGTTCAAGACCATCTGAGGCAACAAAGGCTTGGAGAATCAGAGGAGATTTGGGGCCGGGCCCTTGGGGTCTGAGGCTTCTTGGAGGAGGTGGCAGATGCCCGTGTTTCCGGAAGTAGTCAGGTAAGGAGAGGCATGGTGCGTAGACTGTGGGGCAGAGGCGGCACCTGGAAGACTGAAGGGACTTCAAAGTTAATCTAGATTGGGGTTATTTCAAACTGTGGCTTGTGGCCCATTGGGGGTCAAGAAACTAGTGAATCAAGACGAGCAGCACAAAAAAAGAAAGAAAGAAAGGAACAGAAAGAGAGAAGAGCGGAACTGAGTACAAGAGAGAAATGAGAATGGGACAAAGGTGGCAAGTATGAGAAAGCTTTGCAGGCAGCAGGGGAAAGTGTTGTTTCTCAGAGACTTGTGACTGTCGCCCTCCACCTGAGGGAACTGCAGCCCACGCCTGAGGGGGGAGGGCGGGCAGCCCACCAGCTTGTGTGGCTGCTCTGAGAGTTCACGCCAGATGGACAGCAAGATCTGGCCCTGGGGTGCCCACTGCCCGTTAGGAGCAGGACCTCACTTCTCTGAGCCCCAGTTTTCCAGTGGGTGAAATGGGATCATTACAGCCTCACGGCGTCGTGAGCAGCAGCTGCTTGGGACTGAGCGCTCTGAAAGGACATCATTCAGCCAAGAGTCACCGAGTGCTGCCCTGGGCCAGAGCCTGGCTGGGCTCAGGGGACGGAGGGGCAGTGGTGGGGAGAGAGCACCCAGGCCCCAGCAATGAGGAGCTATGGTCTGGTAGGAGGTGCTTTGCTTGGGGGTGGGGAGGGCTTCCCAGAGGATGTGACACCAGGGGTGGGCCTGAGAGGAAGTTGAGTGAAGGCAGCAATGAGGAGGAAGGTGTTCCAGTGCAAGGGAATGGAGTAACATGATGATGGGACTAGGAGAATGGACAGCTCCGTTGTGCATGGCCTGAACACAGTGACAGCAGTGGGGGCCACGTCATTAGACTCCTTCTCCACCCTTGTTGCCGAGTTTGAGTTCCAACCACATCGCCGGCTTTCAGGAGCTGGGAGGCGGAGGGGTTCAGGGCACATTCTTTGGGGTCAGATTGCCAGAATCTCACTCCTGGCCCCACCTCTTACCAGCTGTGTGACCTCAGGCAACTCACTAAACCTCTGCGCTATGGTGTCCTCATCAGCCACATGAGGCTACTAAACCCCCTCAAACCCAGTGCATGCTTCCTCCCAGATTGTTGGTATCAGCTTTCCCCTGTGGCCAACTGCAGAACAGCACCCCCAACTTATCACATGAAGGGTTTTGTGTGTGTGTGAAGCCAGATTAACACAGGGCCAAAGAGATGGGGCAAAGGAATCCCTGGTTCTGTTTCTTCCCGGGTCTAGTGAGTGAGTCTCTGAGTGTCCTCCCCACTCTGCTGGGGCAGGGAGCAGGTGGCTTGTGGCCCATGGCCCAAACAGTGTGGCCACTCAGGGGCTCAGCAGAGCCCAGGACTCTAGGCTCTGACTTTCACATGACCAGAGGGCCTCAGGGGCCAGCAGGGAGACACCCAGCCTTCCTAAGTGGCTCTGTTTAAATGGATTTTCTAGAGAAAAGGAATTGCTGCAGGAACCTGAGTGGGTGGCCCTTTGTTGGCTGGGGTTGTAGCCCTGGTCAGGGACCCAAGTGGAGAAGAGAGGAAAGATACAGGGGACCATTACCTTGGGTAGATGTGTGAGACACTTGCCTTGGGCAAGGGCTCCCTTCTGCCCTGGGGGCTTGGGGACAAACCTGGCTGCCCAGTCACCAAGGGTTTATCTCCTTCGTGAAGGCAAAGAGGAATGTGCTGACAGGAGGATATCAGAACTGATTGCTCAGAGCAGCTCTCCAGGGCCACAGACCCTGGGCTGCGGGGAAGGCCTGCAGATGCAAGCCTGTCACTACTACCCCCACCCCCGCCCCCAGTTGTGGTGCTGTGTATGCACTCCGCGCTCCTGGGGGGCCTGGAGCAGACTGCCCTGCTGAGCCGAGCGTGGGCCCGGGGCCTGGCAGACGGGAGGCTGGTCTTCCTGCCCTACGATACCATGCTGTTCGCCTTGCCCTACCGCAACCACTCCTACCTGGCCCTCAGCGACAGCGGGCCCCTGCGAGAGGTCTATGATGCCGTGCTCACCATCAGCCTGGAGTCCGGCCCCACGGACAAGGCCTTTGAAGCTGCTGTGGCCAGTGGAGAGGCGGCCATGCACTTGGAACCAGAGCAGGTGGGTCTGTCCAGGCCCTCACAGGGCCTGGAGTGGGGGGCCGCGGGTGGGTCACACACACACTCTTCACACACTCTAGGCCTTCTTGGTCTTGGCCAGCCAGCCGCCTGCCCGACCAGCCTCACATGACCTGTCCCTTACTGGACAAAGTGTCCCTGCCTAGTCCTTAGGTACACTCGCGCCATCTCCAGTTTTCTTTTTCTCTCTGTCGTCTGTGTGTGTCTGTGTGTGCGCGCACACGTGCTTGCTTGTGTGTGGGTGTCTATTAGTCTCTCTTGGTCTGCTTCCTCAATTCTCCCTCTCCTGTGACTTTTTGCTTCTATTTTTCTATCTCCAGCTCAGCGCCTGCAATTTTCCTTTCTGGCCCAGCTGCTCTTCCTCTCACAGACATTCCCCCTCTTCTTCCTCTGCATCGCCTAGCACGTTGTGCAGATCAGCAGGCGAGATGCCGGGGTGTGGGAGAATGGGGATGTTTTCTGCAGTCACTGCTGTGAATCTGAAGGGGGCCACGGAGCTGGGGGCGTGGGTGCTGGCTCGGCTTTGGTGTACAAGGACTCAGCTGCTTGAGTCCCCCTTGGGATGTCTGTTTCTTGGTGACAAGAAGAGAGCAGGGTCTGGAGGTGGTGACAGGAATGTAGAGGCTGATGGAGGGCCTTAACATGAGTCATTCATCTGACAATTGTGAATGGGGTCCCTCTGCCCCTAGGCCAGGCGTCAGGGACACAGTGATGGATAAGGCAGACCTGGCCTTCAGGGAGCTTCCATTAGGGCAAGATGGATAATAGCCAAGCAACCATATAACTGAATTCAAATCGTGATAATGTTGCCAAGAAAACAAAACAAAATAAGATAAAGTGTCAGAGAGTGGCCGGGATGGAGAAGAGGGTAACAGGAGTTAGGACAAGCAGGGGAGCACACTGTGAGGAGGTGGCCCTTGATCTGAGTCCTGAATGGGAAGGAGGCAGCCAGGGTACAGATCTGGGTGAGGAGCACCCAGGCCAGGGCAGTGTCAGGTGTAAAGGCCCGGAGGCAGAGTGAGCTTTGGAGGCTAGAGGAACAGGCAGAGGGCATGGAGAGGCTGGACCGTCATGTCACATGGGAACAGGAGTCTGAGATGAGCTTGGGGCCTGGCCAGGTGGGGCATTTTATGCCAGTTAAGGAGTCTCAACTTAATAAGGGAAATGGGAAGCCATCAGCGAGTTTTAAGTAAGAAATAATTTGATTCATAGGTTTTTTTTTTTTTTAAGATTTGTTTGTGAGAGAGAGAGCAAGAGCGACAGAGAGAGAGAGAGAGAGAGTGCACAAGCAGGAGGGGCGGAGGGAGAGAGAATCTGGGCAGGCTCTGTGCTGAGCACACAGCCCGACCCAGGGCTCGATCCCATGACCCCGAGATCAGGACCAGAGCTGAAACCGAGAGTCGGCTGCCCAACGACTGCCCCACCCAGGCGCCCCTTGATTTATGGTTTTTCAAAAAAAATTGCTTTGGTTGCCTGAGTGGCCTGAAGAGACCCAGATGAAGCAAGGAGGCTTTTAGGAGGCTCCCGTGTAGGCCAGGTGAGTGTGAGGGGGCTTGGACCCAGATGGCAGGAGCAGAGCAGGTGAGGAGTCAGTTGGGCTGGGAATAAGTTCTGAAATAGAACCGAAAAGATTCAGTGACGAACTGGAAGAGAGAAAGAGGAGTCAGGAATCAGACCTAGACTTGAGACAGCAGGCAGGAGGTTGTTCCATTTCCCAGATTGTGGGAGGAATGTTTGTGTCACAGAATCAGACAGAAACCCTGAAGAACAGGAGTTCCGTTTTGGACATATCGGGCAGATTGGAGGTGCCTGTGAGATGTCAGAGTTGGCAGTGGCCATGGAGACTGTCATACGGCTAAGCGGGAACTCAGGTCCCAGTGGAGGGGGGCAGGGTGGGGGTGATAAACCACAAGATTGCGGCTGTCAGGGCTCAGAGATGTCTGGGAGTCTGTCATGGGGTTATGTGGTTGAGGGACCTTTTCTTCCACAGGTGTCCCCTCTCTTTGGGACCATCTATGATGCGGTTGTCCTGCTGATCCATGCCCTGAACCGTTCTCAGAGCCATGGGGCCGGGCTCTCTGGAGCCCACCTGGGAGACCATATAGGGACTCTGAACATAGCTGGCTTTAGCCAGAGGATCCGGACAGATGAGAAGGGCAGAAGGCTGGCTCAGTATGTCATTTTGGACACAGATGGTCGGGGAAGCCAACTGGTCCCCACCCACATTCTGGACACAGGCACATGGCGCATGCAGCCCCTGGACAGGGCCATACACTTTCCAGGAGGAGTCCCTCCGGCACGTGACTCCAGCTGCTGGTTTGACCCAGATATGCTATGTGTGAGAGGTAATTCATCACCCATCCATCATCCATCCATCCAACTGTCCATCCATCCATCTGTCAGTCTGTACATCCATCCATCCATCCATCCATCCATCCATCCATCCACCCACCCATCCATCCATCCATCCACCCACCCATCCATCCATCCATCCACCCATCCATCCATCTGTCCATTCAATGCATTTTTTTCTTCCTGGAGTGCTTGCAACCTTGCCAGTTTAAATCTCACCTGTCTTATCTGTCAGGGCTGGGGACTCTCCTCCATGATCCCCACAGCACCTTTATAGTTTAAAGGGTGTGTGTCCCATGCTGGGGAGGACTGGTGTCATCCATCCCCCAGACTAGCAGGTAGCTCATGAAGCATCCAATTGCTTCTTTGCCCCTTCTCTTCCACAAATGCTGCTGGAGGACCTCCCACGTGTCAGGCACTGTGCCCAGCCCCAGGGATAGAGGAGTGAAAGAAATGATGTCCCTGTCCTCGTAGAGCTGATATGCTTGAAGATCAGCTCCAGGGCCTGCTTTCCAGGGGCTTCTGTCTGATGGCAGAGATGGGGACAGCTGAAAGGGCCACAGCACAGTGTGATCAGAGCTGTGAGCGGGGAAGCCAGGGGCTGATGAAGGGGGATCTCTCTCTTCTGGGCCCCATCAGCCCTGGCTTCACAGACTTCACCATCTAACAGGTTTCAATTCATACATTCAACCAATCAATCAGCCAACATTTATTCAGCATCCGCTGTGTCCTATGCTCAGTGCCAAGAATCTAGGGTGTGATGGCAGAGAAGACTCCAGCCCATGGCTAGAAACCGTGATGAAGCTCCCTGATAAAGGGGGCAGGGGAAGAGCAGGTGCTCTGAGCCAGGGCTCTGAGAGGGGGGAGTGGTGGCGGCCTGAGCAGCAGCACCGGATGGGTCTTCTCCCAGGAATCCAAAAATGACAGCTCACACTCTAGCCCAGGATTGTCATGATCATCTCCAATACAACTAATCAGGCATCACGGATGAAGAGACCAGACAAAGGGGCTTTGGGGCAAATATGTTCAGTGCTGCTGCTGACTAGCAGTGTGAACTTGGGCAAGTTGCACACCCTCTCTTGTTCTCTGTGTCTCGTGTAGAAATAGGAACAAAGACCTAGCACCCTCCACTGCTTGTCCTTGCACGAGGGGCAAGGCAGAGCCTAGGAGCAGGGCTTGTGCTTCAAGGAGATAGGAAGGGGCTACATGGTCGAAGATCGTCAGTGAAAACTACTCCCCCAGGGGGCGCCTAGGAACTCTAGGACTGGCTGGACTTGTCTCGTCCACTGCTGGCTTCTCCACCACCTGAGTCTCCGGGGTCTTGTTGGCAAGAGGACGTGCCGTGTTCTTTGTTTTCTCTGATCATCTGTCTTGAAATGTTAACCTTAGAGAGCCATTCATTCATTCACCCCTCCTTTCAGGCTCTGCTGCATTCCTTGACTCTCTTTGGCAATAAGATTCCTTGAAATGGCGTCCATGCTAAGTGGACTAAATGTCACTTCCCCTCTTCTCTTGAATCCTCTCCACTGACTCTCTCCACCCCTCTTGTAACAGAAGCAGTCATATCGAGGCCACCAATGGCTTCTGCAGGCCCAAGACCCAGGGCTAGTTGTCAGTCTGTGCCTTGCTGGGCCAGGGAGTGGTCAGCCCCTCTCCCTCCTCCCTGCTGCTGCATCGCTCTCCAGGTTCCCCTGCTCCTTCTTGGTTACCTTTTCTGTTCTTCTGCAGAGCTGACCTGTTACCATCGACACCTGTGGGCTCGGTGCTTTGAGCCTTTCTGTGTTCCCTCTGTGCTCACTCCCTTGGCGTCTCAACCATTCTTGTGGCCCCCAGATTGACGTCTCCAGCCTTGTTGACTCCCAAACTCCATATCTGTCCCACCTTCTACTGGACACATCCAGTAAGATGCTACCTGGAGCTCTAGTCGGCATCTCAGACTTGGTGTATTCTGAACCTGAATTCCTGATCTGGTCCCCAACCTGCCTCCCATCATCTTCCCCATTGCAGGTCACGCCCCCCAACCTCCCAGAGGCGCAGGAACCTCTAACTCCTCACACCCCACATCTGATCGGTCAGCAAACCCTAGGGTCTCCATCTTTAGAATTTGCCCAGAAGCAGAGTGGTTCATCCCTCCCTGGCCCTGCCCAGCCCAGGCCTTCATCATCTCTCATTGGATTGCTACACTGCTTCCCCCCTTGTCCTCATACAACCCGGCAGGCTGGAGGATCCTTTGGAAATGTGATCAGATCTGGCACGCCCCCAGCAGAACCTGCAGAACTTGGCCTCACCCGGAGTCACGTCGTTGGAATCCTGGCCTTGGACTTCACAGCACCCTGGCCCCCTCAGCTCCTTGGCCTGTCTTCCTCCTCCTCTGCCCTGCCCTACCTTGATCACATGCCTCTTCTCCAGTTTCAGAACCTTGGCACTTGCCGCCCCCTAGGCCTGGAACGCTTTTCTGCCGCAGGCTCTATGCCTGCTCCCTCTTTGCCTCCAGATTCAGACTCAGAGCTCAGCCCCTGGGAGCCTGGGAGGGAGTCAGGATGGAGCTGTGGTTTATAGTTTAAAAGGAGGCCAGATGCCAGAGCAAGACTGCCTGGCTTTGAACCTGGGCTCTGCTACTCACAGACCATTCCTTCTCTTTGTTTTCTCTCCTGCTAAATTGAGATCATGATCATCCCTGCTTCCAGAAGTCATTGTGCAGAATAGCTGAACTGAGCTACAGGATAGTCTCAGAATAGGTGCTGAATGCAATACAATAGTGTAATCGGCTTGCAAGCTATGCTGCTATTATTATGTCGGACTTAACTCAGACTGGGGACCTCTGCAGGGGGCAGACAGCAGTACTCATCCTCCAATGAGTGAAGGAAGGGAGGAGGCAAGGAAGGAGGAACGCATGGCCCCCTTCCTGTGGCAGCAGAGGCCAACATCCTTTCTCCAGAATGGCGCTGGGCATTTAGCCTCCTTGCCAGCCTAAGCTGATGCCAGGGTTGCCCAAGGTAGCCCTTCCAACTTTGCCCAGCGATCCTTAGCAGCCTCTTTATATCCAACTCCTAACATGGGGGCTGAAGATTTGGATTCAGCGTAAGGAGGGCTCTCCTAACAGTCAGAGTGAAGGACAATGAGACCGGCTGCCAAAATAGGTAGTGAGTGGCCCATCCCAGGGGGAATGTAAGAAGTAGGACAGCAATTGAGAGGGGTACAAAATTTTTATGCAGCCCCGTCCAGGCCGTGTTGAGTGCCAGGGACAGTAAGATGAGTAAGACACAGGTCCTCCTATCCAGATACTCTGTCTAGTGGGAAGGGACCTAATATGCCAGGAGACAAGAGACCATAGTATGATCAGGACTATAATGGGATCTGAGCAGGGTCCATGGGGACTTGGGAACAGGGAGCCCAAGAACCCAGACAGAAAACACTAGGAATCAGTATTTGTGTGTGATGACCAGCCCACAGATAGGTCATTCCCACTTGGAGGCCACTCTGAGCCTCATCCCTGGGGAGAGTCTGGGGAGGGGGTTGTGTTTCCATTTCCCAGAAGAAGGTCAAGGGGGAGACACAGGAGCTGGGGGAAAGGGACTGCTCTCCTTTTGCTGTTGTTACTGTTAGGACTCACATGCACCCTGCTCCCCCAACAGATGCCCAGCCTCCTAGCAGCCTCCTGGCTTTTGCCCTGGCCTGTCTCCTGGTCCTGGCTGGCGGGGCCCTCACATGCCTCATCAGGTAAGACTCTGTCTACCCTGGAGCCTCATTCCACCCCTTGGTGCCCCCCCCCCCGCAAAGTGTCTCTTCCTTAGGCAGAGTTCTGGCCATCCACAGGAAACGTTCCTATCCTCCTCCTAGGACCTCAGGACCACCCAGAACTCCTGTCTGTCCTAGAACCTTGGTCAGGGCCCTGTTGAGGCTGGGGTGCCTCCAGAAATGTCCATTTGAAAGCTGGGGAAGAAGCCTGGGACCTCCCCCAGGACTGTCCCTTGCTGAGCTTCAGGCTATGAACGTGGACAAAGAGGGCTTGACCAGGATGACTCCCTGGGCCCTTCAGCGTTAAAGACAATTCTTCCTGGGTCTGAAGTTCCCTGTGTTTCCTGAGCCTTAGCCATATCTAGGAGGGCTAGTGCTCCACCCCCCAGCCCTCATCCTAGGCTCTGATCACCCCAGAAAGCCTCCAGGCAATTTGGGAACTTGTGAACTAGGGACCAGCAGGCATACTAGGCCAGGGGGTGAACCCTGAGCTAGGGCTAAGGGCTTCTTTAGGAGGAAGTGCTCAGCGGTGCCCTCCCAGCTCAGTTGGGACTGCTGGGGAGCGGGCTCCGGGGCAGGGTAGGTCCAAGGGGCTGGATCAAGTTGGGAGTGACATGTGTACCATCCATCCACCCTGCACTTTCTCTGACGTCCAGATTGGGCATCCAACAGCTGCAGCTGGTGCGGGGCCCCCACCGGATCCTGTTGACAGCCCAGGAGCTCACCTTCATCCATCGGCCCCCGAGCAGACGGGTAGGTGGGGCAGGCCCCAGGCTGGCTGGGCAAGCTGCTGCTGGAAGCCTGGCCCAGGCCTTTGACCACGTCTGCTCCCTGCAGAGGCTGAACATGGACAGCCTGAGCGAATCAAGGAGTGCGGTGGATGGCGGAAGCCTGAGGTCGGTGGCCCAGGGGTCAGCGAGGAGCCTGCCAGCCCCCCAGGAACCCACCAGTGTGGCCGTTTACCAGGTGAGGGCTTCTGTCACCCCAATGTCCAGGCCTGAGGAGCTGGAGTCTGGGAGAAGCCGAGGGCACCCACAGCCTCTTGGGGCTCGGTACGCCCTACTCCCATTATTGAACGGGAAACTGAGGCTTAAAGAGGACAAGTGACTTTCCTGGGTCCTACAGCAAATCAGCGGCATGGTAGGAGTGAGAAGCAAGTCTCTCAGCTCCCAGTTTGCATGGTTTGTGACTTGACCTTGAGAAGCACCCAGATCCTGGCCACTTGGGCCTGAGCACTCCGGGCATGGGTCCACCCCAGGCTTCTCTCATGGGGCCAGCCTGGGTCACCCTCCTGCCTCTTTCAGCAAGGGACAGTGAGATCCCAGGTCCCTGAGGTCCAGAGGTGTGGGCCAGCACCCAGCCCCAGACTCTGCCTCTAGGCAGAGCCTCGTCACCAGCCAATAGGAAGGCTGCGAAGTTAGAGATTAAACCAGCAGGATTCTAAAGTTGCTGAGGACACTGTGGCTTCTCAGGGGCTGGGTTTTCAAGATCGACTATTCACTGATGCTCCCATCCTCATATTCCATGACTCGCAGTCGATGAGCTGAGCTAATTGTGCGGGAAGTGACATGAGGCTCACACTCCTTCTTTTCCACCTTCTCTCCAGTGGAATCCCGTCTTTTTTCTTTTTTTTTTTTAAAGTTTATTTATTTATTTGTTAGAGAGAGAGAGAGAGAGCGTGAGCACAGGCAGACAGAGAGGCAGGCAGAGGCAGAGGGAGAAGCAGGCTCCCTGCCGAGCAAGGAGCCTGATGTGGGACTCGATCCCAGGACGCTGGGATCATGACCTGAGCCGAAGGCAGCTGCTTAACCAACTGAGCCACCCAGGCATCCCCCGTCTTTTTTCTTTTATGCTGGAAGGAGGCTTTAATGATGTACACAGCATGTTTTGTCTGCTCCTTTGAGTTAGCTGACGGGCCGTGTGAGGCTAAGGAGGCAGAAACCCATCAGTGACAGAGGACAAAGGGCCAAGGCTGCAGCCAGCTCTGGGCAAGGCCAAGGCGAGGACAGAGCCCTGGGTCGAAGCTTCCTTGTCTTTCATCCTCCCCTCTCCCACAGACCCTGAGTCAAGCACCTCCCACCCTACTCACTTTGCAGGCTTTGGGGTGTTGTGGGTGCCTGAGGTTTGCAGAGTAAAGCTGACCTTGAGATTGGGAATTAACCTGCTTTATATACACCAATTGTTAGCCTCTGAGGTGCCCCTCATCTGTCCCCACTGATGGCCTGGCATCTTAGCTATAGGGCAGGGCAGCGATGGAAATGAACCTGCCATCCCCTCCCACCCCCAGTGGGTAACATGAGGCTCGGAGAACCAAAGTCACACATCCAAGATCACAGAGCTAGACAGTGGCAGGGTTAGGACTGAACTCGTGTCTGTCAGACAAAGCCTGGCCCCTGGCTTGGCCCCACCAAAGTGAAAGTCTAGCTTCGGTTTCCGCTGGCCAGGCTCTGCCTGGCTTGGAGCACACAGAAAGAATAAATTTATGGGGAAGAAGCCAAGGCCAAGAGACATAGAGGTATTTACCCAAGGTCACAAAGCTGGAGACCAGCAGCAGTGAACTCTTGTTCTTCCTCAAACAGGGAGAGTGGGTGTGGTTGAAGAGGTTTGAATCGGGCACTGCCCCTGATCTGCGGCCCAGCTGCCTCAGCCTCCTGAGAAAAGTAAGGCTTATTTACCCATGATGTTTCCACTTGGTTTTTCACCTGCTTGTTCATCGAACCATTATCTGTCCATCCATCCACCCATCCATCCATCATCCATCCATCCATCCATCATTCATCCATCCACCTATCCATCATCCATCT
>ML108869.1:0-13776 GCA_003697995.1 Taxidea taxus jeffersonii | reverse complement strand
ATCCATCCATCTTCCATCATCCATCCATGCATGCATCCATCCATCCATCTATCATTCACCCATCCATCTGACCATCCATTCATCCAACCATCCATTTGCCCATCCATCATCCATTCATCCATCTGTTCATCATCCATCCATCCATCCATCCACATATCCATCCATCTATCCATCCATCCAACATTTCTGGTGCCTCTCTGTGCTCTGCCCTATGCTGGGTGCTAAGTACTGGAAGCCCACATGTGGATTGTACCTGGTCCAGCCTTTGACAAGCCCTTGGGGGCTGGTACTGTGCCCTTTGCCCTAACAGATGCGGGAGCTGCGGCATGAGAATGTGGCTGCTTGCCTGGGTGTCTTTGTGGCCCCTGGGGTCAGTGCTCTAGTGCTGGAGCACTGTGCTCGGGGCAGCCTGGAGGACCTGCTACGGAATGAGGCTCTGCGGCTGGACTGGACATTCAAGGCCTCTCTGCTGCTGGATTTGATCCGTGTGAGAACCCTCCCTGGGTTTGGAGCTGGGGGGCCATGGAGAGGGCAAGGAAATAAGGGATGCTCAGATTTCCAAGACCTTTCCATTTTGTCTAAGAAAAACTTGAACAGTGTGGGAAAAGGTGAGAAGAGGCAGGAAGGGTTTCTAGGGTCCATGGGATTCGGAGAGGACCAGGGGCCCCTTCCATTCATCACAGGCCTTCAGGACCACCATTACGTCCAACTAGGGTATGCGCTATCTGCACCATCGGCATTTCCCCCATGGCCGCCTCAAGTCCCGCAACTGTGTGGTGGATGGACGCTTTGTTCTCAAGGTCACTGACCACGGTTATGCAGAGCTCCTGGATGTTCAGCGGGTTCCCCGCCCCCGGCCAGCCCCAGAAGGTCAGCTCGGGGGTAGGCAGGGACCACCAGTAGGTTCTGGGGCCTCTGTTTCCATCCGATGCTTATGGGGCAGGCGTGGGGGTGGGGAGATGTCCAACCTTCCAGCACTTCCCATGGTGTGACCTTGAGCTGCCCCAGACTCCTTGCCTGGGAATGGGGAGAACAGAAGCACCCACGTCCTCCTGGGCAAGGACACCACATGTGTGGAGTGCCCACCCATCCCGGCCCAGCTTGGGGGTCAGTGGGTGAGGATGGCGTGGCCCTGCCCTGTGACTGCAGAGCTGCTGTGGACGGCTCCGGAGCTGCTGCGAGCACCGGGGGCACCTGGGCGGGGCACCCTCAAAGCAGACATCTTCAGCATCGGCATCGTCCTGCAGGAAGTGCTGACTCGAGGCCCACCCTACAGCTCCTCGGGCCTCTCTGCAGAAGGTACAGCACCCCTGTCTTCCTTCTGCGGCCTTCCCCTGGCTGGGGTCCCCATGGCATTGGGAAGCTCTGTGGCCATCAGGAAATCCAGGCCTGGGAATAACCACACAGACATGCTTGCCTGGTTTGACAGTGAGAATTGAGTTTCTTTGTCTTAAGGCAGGCAGCCTTCGGCAGCTCTGCCAAAAACGGCAGTGACCAGCTCCGGGGCTGAAGACACTGGTTTCGGGGAGAAAACCTCCACCCCCCTCTGCCTCTTCCAGGGTCATCGCTGTGTCTGTGGGGGCTCATGCTCTAATTAACCCCTTGCTTAGTGGCGACTTTGTGTTTCTACAGACCTCAATTTTCCCCAGCTGCGTCACTTACTTACTACATGACTTGCCACAAATCACTTCCCCTCTCTGAGCCTCAGTTTTCTTATCTTTGAAATGGGGTGAAACAAAATAATGGGCCAGACATCTGGCCCATGTCAGATGTGCCTGGGCTGCTCAGTATTTGGGGGCTTGCTTCTCTGCCCACGTGCGGCTCCTTCAAGAGCATCTCATCTCCTTCAAGGTGTGCAGGACCCTCACTCACACCTTCCCCATCATCACCTGGTCTTAGACATTTTCTTCTCTGACCCCAGTGCCAGGGCCCAACTTCAGAATCATTTCCTCCCCTTCTGTGTTCCCTGTCAGGGTGAGCCAGACCCTGGGCTATTCTTCTAGCTGTCTCCCTGCTGCCTGTGTCTAGTCCCAGGGACCTGTTCCCACAGATGGTCTGGCATCTTAGCCACAGGGCAGGGCAGAGATGGAACCGAGCCTGCCATCCCCTCCTACCCTCAGTGGGTAATCTTTAACTCACGGGAGGCCTGGCTCACTTCCTTTCTCCACCAAAGCCCTGCTCAGTGAGTAATGAGCATTCCAGGCCCCAAATTTATGAGGTGGAGGAGTGGAAAGGAGAGGAGCCTTTGTCAGGCCATTTGTTCAACACCCCTAGCAGCCCGGCCCCCCACATTCACCCACCAGGAGAGGGGAGACCAGCCAGATGGAGTGTGTGAGCCTGGCACCCAGGGCACGACCCCTCGGGCCTGGACTCTGTGTGGTTTTAGGGGAAGGAACCAGGCCTGGAACCCTTGGACGGTCACCGCTGGGTTGGGCTGCGAGTCCAGGGCCTGCTACTTCTTGGGGCAGTGGGGGGGGGGCGGTGGTGACTTCCCTGGTCTCAGGGAGACCAGGAGAAAAATTGCAAAGAGCATAGGTACTGGAGGAAACCAACCTAAGCCCAGCTCCGTGCCAATCCGCTTCATAACTTCGAGTAAATCCCTCTTAGGCTCTGAGCCTCTGAGCCTTTTGTCATCTGTAAAATGGGGGGACCATGTTGCCTGCCTCTCAGAGTGGTTGTGAGGGTTCAGTGAAATTCTTTGGACAAAGGGCCTGACACCTGGTGGGCCCTCCATAAATATTTGCCTGAGTGGTTTTAAGAATGTGCTGATAGGGGGACCCCACATTCTCGCCTGACTTCCCAACTTAGAAGCAGATCCTCCTCGTTCTCAGAAATAACATCTTCTCAAGATCCTGTGGGGGGGGGGCACTAGCAACTTCCAGAACTCTGTCATGTGCATTATTCCCCTGGACAAGCTTGTGGTGGGGGAGGGCAAGTGCATTCTTCAGGCATAACTGAGTGAGGCTCAGAGAAGGGAAGGGACTTCTCAGTGGAAAGCAGTGGGTCAGGGCTCTTGTCCTCAAATCTTCTGGAGTCACCCATGGAGCATATTCCAACAGAGCTACGCATGGCTGGTCAATCCCAGTGAGGCCTTGGGTGTGGACAGCGGGCCTGGCATGGTGAGCGAACATGGGACCCGGCCTGGCCTGGGCTGGTAGTTTTCAGCACGCTCACGTCCGAGGACCCCGTTTTAGTGTCAAAAACGTTTGGAGCCTCACATGCTGCTATTTGATTTTTAATATCCGCTGACTGAGACAATACCCAAAGACAGAGTCTGCTCTGAAATCAGCAACACTTTGAAAGGCATTTGTATTTCGAAATGCATCCATCACAACCTCATCCAAATACTTCTGCAAATGAGTTGTAGGTGTGTGTTATGTGTTATTGATTCCGTATGTGCACACTTCTTTGTAAGCATGTGCAGCTTTCCAGACCCTTTACCCAGAGGCCCTCAGGGTCTGAGGACTGCGGGCTGGAAGCCTCTGGGCAAAGAAAATCATGCAGGAAGAGGTCGGGCTCACATCGAAAGTTTGCTCTTTACCAGCCCTGTAGTTGTGGGTGAGCAACTTCACTCCCAGGAGCCTGTTTCCCTATCTGTACAATGAGGCAGGGACTCATGCTCTCTCCCCAGCAAGGGGGCCAACAAAGAATGGGGAGGGGATTGAAGTCCAGAAAGAACCTTCTCCTCACGAGCACCAAGGGCTCCCACCTCCTGGGCCAAGAGGAGAATCCCAGTCCTACTCAGGGGGGCTGTACCTCTGAGAGCCCTAGGGAGTCTGTACTGTTTCATGCTCTTTTTATATGTGAGTAAACTGATGTTCAGAGAGGTGACATAACTTAGAATGTACATGGGTGATCTAGAAGTTCCCTCCTGATCTCAGCCCCACTTTTTCCCAGTGCCCTTGTGATGTCTCAGCTCCCCCCAGTGTTCCCAACAGCTTCCTGAGGCAGAGCTGTTTTAAGCAGTTGTTAGATGGGGAAACTGAGGCACAGAGTGATGGCAAGTGGCAAAGCCAGAACCAGAACACTGATCTGTTGGACCTCGACTTAGACTGGCGGTCTTTATTACAAGGAGTGGGGATAGGAAGATCATGGTAGAGGCTGTCTTGGGAAAATAATAATGATGATGATAATGAAAGCAGACAGTCTCATTCTTCCACGGAGAACTGGCACCAGAAATTCTCCAGGTGGCTGGGCTGGCGGAAAGAGCCACAGCGTCAAGGTTTCAAGCATATCGGTGGTCATCATGGGCAGGGAGTAGCAGATGTGTTTGGGGATGAGGGAGAGACTTGTTGGTGCTGGCCTCCTAACATCCATCCTCTCTTCCCTGTATACCCCTCTCAAGAAGGCAGTTTATTAAGCTAATTTCACAGATGGGAAGACTGAGGCTCAGAGTGATCTCTTGTCTTGTCCACCATCTCCTAGAGAGGTCATAGCAGACCAAGAATTCAAAACCTGCTCTTCTAGCTACTAGCGTGAGACCCTTTCCCTGGTCACATCCTGGACTCTCCTGGGTCCAGTGGCCAGCATGTCCTGGGGTACAGAGCAGGGGAGCCAAGGAGTACTCTTAGGGCCTGATCCCTGCACCCCCAGAGGCCTCCCCTGCCTTCCGTCTCAGGACCCCAGGCCAACCCCTTCCCACAAGCCTTGCTGGGGACCTCATACCTATCATCCACATGTTGTTTATTGCAGAAATCATCAGGAAGGTGGTGTCACCCCCTCCCTTGTGCCGGCCCCTGGTGTCTCCTGACCATGGGCCACCTGAGTGTATCCAGCTAATGGAGCAGTGCTGGGAGGAGGCTCCGGAGGACAGACCCAGCCTAGACCAGATCTACACCCAGGTCAGTGCTCCCCAGGCCAGTGCTCACACGAAATGGTTCATCAGTTCACCTCACTTTCCCAGGGGGGGCCAGATACTACCTCTGGGTCCTAGAAATCCTATGTGGTAAGGCGGCACAGGCCAGCCCCATCATTCTTGAGGGCTGGGCCTGAGGTCCACTGTCTGAGGGAAACTTTCTCAGAACCCCAGATTCCAGGGATGTTTGTTGAATGCCTTTCTAAGTGTCACGGCCCATGATAAGTGTTATGCTTAGTTCATTTAAACCTTATAATAGCCATCCAAAGAGGTCCTCATATTATTTTGGGTTCATAGGAGAGAAACTGAGGCACAGAGAGGTGAGGGGCTTCCCCAAGGTGACTCAGGGAATGAGAGGTGGGGCTGGAATTTGTGAGGGGCCTTTGGAACTACAGCAGGAGGGGTGAGGCAAGTCCCTATGAGTTTGCAGGGTGGATGTGGACTGTGTGGGCCTGACTGAGCTGGCTAATGGCTCCCTTGGGGCCAACCCACCAAGCTTGAGGTGACAGCTTCATGCCTCACCTTTCCACCCCCACTTCCCTGGCCGCAGTGGCATGTTGCCAAGGAGAGGCTCAGCCAGCAAGACAGGTGTCCAGACAGGTAATGAGGGAGCGAGAGCCAGGAAGACAGACAGGAGAAATGCATGGGTGTCCTCTGAGAGCCCTTTCCACATCCCCTGACTTCCCACATCTTCCCCCCACCTCAGCTCTGGTATGAGAGGTGATGTCCCCATTCCACAGATGAGAAATCTGGGTCTCAGAGTAAAATGAGCTCTCAGGGACCACAGTGCGGGTGGGTTACAGAACTAGGACCAGCAGCCAATTCTTAACATGAGCCTGGAATAGATCCAGGGATCAGAGACCACCGTGACCAGCGGCGGGTGACTGGGAGGACAGATACTGCCCAGGGCTCTGGGGCAGAGAAGGCAGGGATAGGTATGTGAGAGAGAGCATGAAGGTGGGGATTACCACGCTGTTTGGGGGCTAAGGGTCAGAATGCCTGCCTTCACATCTACACAGCACTTTACCTCCTTGACCTTGGGCAAGTTGATTGCTCTATTGAGCTTCAACCTCCCTAAAAGCTGCCTGGAAAGACTAACTCTGGCCTGACTTGCCATATTTGAGTGACCATCAAGTGAGAGAACAAAGTTAAGAGCGTGGTGGTTCTCTGAGAAAGAAAGCGAGTGAGGTGTTAGAGAAAGAACGCTAACCTCGAAGTCAAAAGCCCTGGGTTCATGTTCACTTAACATTGTTCTGGGAGTGCCAGCTAATGCAATTAAACAAGAAGATGAATATTAGAAAGGAAGAAGAAAATGATTGCTATTTGCAAATCCTAAGATTGTGTTCCTGGGCAACCAGAGGGAAACAATGGAAAACACATCCCAAATTTAAAAATAATTCAATGGGGTGGCTGCTGATAAAATGAACACATGAACGATCTCAGTTCCACAGTTATGAGATCCTTGGTAAGTTATTTTACCTCTCAGACCCTTTGTTTTTTCATTTATATGATGGGGCCTTCCTTGCGGAGGTGAGCTTCCAGTCAGCCTTGTGTCCATGGTGTCTCAAGGTCAGCAGCTGCCAAGCCCACCCCGACTGACCTTTAAAGCTTGCACCTCTGCTTTTAACAGGCAATACAAAATAGTTGTGTGTTAGGGACTGCTGCCACTCCCCACCTTACAGATGTTTGGTTGAGAGAAGAGGTATTAATGGAGTTCTATATGCACACCCACCCACCCACACACGCACACACACACACATGCACGCACACACACGGTACACTGCTGGATTTAGATAGCAATGGACTCCTTCACTTTGACCATCATTAATTTGCTTCTTCCACTGACTGCACTTTGGAAAGGTGCGAACTGGATTGGGAAGGTTCTAGTAAATCTCCTTAGGGAACACACTCCCATATTTCCTGCAAGATATTCATTGAAGATATGATTTATGACCATATGTGACTGTCCTCCTATGAGGATCTAAGACGGTATTTCTCTTTGCTCAGCAACTCGCTGTAGCTGTGTTTCTATTGAGCAACCAATTTAATGCTCCACTGTCTCATGGACTCTGTGGGTTGTGTAATCTTTGTTTCCCCCTTTGTTTTGTTGCTAGGAAGCTAATATTCAAAATTGGGATCAACTTCTAGCATGCATTTTGCTAGACCAAAATAGCATGCATTATTCTTCTTTAGTCCCAGTGTCCTTAACTATTTATTATTCTTTTAAACTTTTTTTTGAACAAGGAAAGAAATAGGTAGGAATGGTTATATATGTAAATAATCTACATACATCCTTTCTACCTACCCATCTGTCCATCCATCCATCCAACCAACCAACTATCCATCCATTCATCCATCCATCCAGTCTACCCATCTATCTAACCATCCATCCATCCATCCATCCATCCATCCATCCATCCATCCTTCCATCCATCATATCTACCCACCTGTCTATCCATCCATCCATCCATCTTTGAAAGGAACAAAGAATGTCTCTTCTATAGTATTTTTGTGAGAACCAGAGCACTAGGGTGAGTGGTAATGCTATGCTGGGCATAGGCTCCTTTGTAAAGTCATCTTCCCGACTACCTGCCTCATAGCGAACTAACTCACGCTTCCTCCCAGCTGTCTGTGCTTTCCCTTGCCAGAGCCGCCATCCCTTTACTGTTCCACATCTGCTCCCCACCAGTGGAGCTCCTCCAGGCAGGGGCTGTGTCTACTTCATTCCTGTGGCTGAGGTTTCCAACCTGAGAGCAAGGGTGCTGACCTTCATTAATGAATTGGGATGTTTGTTCCATTTTCAGTTCAAAAGCATCAATCAAGGCAAGAAGACCAGTGTTGCTGACTCCATGCTGTGGATGCTGGAGAAGTATTCCCAGAACCTGGAGGACCTGATCCAGGAGCGGACTGAGGAACTGGAGCTGGAGAGGCAGAAGACAGAGAGGCTGCTCTCTCAGATGCTCCCTCCGTGAGTGGCCGCTTAGGACTTAATTGTATCTCTAGCTTTGGTGGCTCTGAGCATGGCACCCGCAACATAGTAAGGGGTCACTAAATCTAGGTTCCATGAATTCATTCAATTTGTTCATTGTTTATTTATCTAGCTCATTTTCATAGAGCCCTTATATGTGTCAGGCTCTATTTAAGTATTAATTCTGCTACCTCACTCCCTTGAGAACAAGGAGAGGGCAGTATCCCCCATCTGACTTCAGAGGAAGTAAAGTCCAGAGAGGGACAGGTTTTTGCTGGAGGGTAGCCAGCCCACAAGCAGACCTGACCCAGATGCCCCGATGCTCAACCGAGGAATTTTCCCCCGAAATCCCCCCCTCACCTCCCAACTGTGGGAAGGGGGTCCTCCCACCTTGTGACTCTGGTCCTTCCCATTCCTTCAGGTCTGTGGCTGAAGCTCTGAAAATGGGGGCAGCTGTGGAGCCAGAGTACTTTGACCAGGTCACCATCTACTTCAGTGACATTGTGGGTTTCACCATTATCTCAGCCCTGAGCGAGCCCATTGAGGTGGTGGGCTTGCTCAACGACCTCTACACACTGTTCGATGCTGTTCTGGGCAGCCACGATGTGTATAAGGTGAGGAGACTGGGACTGGTATCCCATCCCTCCTTCCTTTACTGTTGTGTTTGTGTCATGCGTTCACTTCCCGTCATTTATTTGTGTGTTTTTATCAGTTAGCTATTACCGTATAACAAATAATACTGAAGCCCAGTGATGTAAAATTATAAGCATTTGTTACTGCTCACAAATCTATAGGTCAGCTGGAAAGTTCTCTGGGCTCAGCTGGACCACTCATACATCTGTGGACAGTTTGGGTGAGATAGGAAGTTCTGCTGATCTTGGCTGGGCTTTCTCACATCTCTGGAACCTTGAATGGGACAGCTCTGGCCCACATGGTCTGTCAGATTCAAGCAGGCTAGTTGGTATTGTTCCCATGGTGTGGCAGGGTTCTGAGAGAGAAGGCAGAAGCACAGAAGCCTCTGGAGGTCTAAGCCGGGATTGGGCACATGGCTATTTCTGACATATTCTATTGGTCAAAGCAAGTAAAAAAGCCAACCCAGGGGCACCTGGCTGGGTCAGTCAGTAGAGCATACAATTCTTGATCTCAGAGTCATGAGTTCGAACCCCACACTGGGCATAGAGTTTACTTACAAAAGAGGACAACCCAGATTCAAGAAGAGGGGAGATAAACTCCACCTGTGCTGGGCAAGGTTCAAGAAGGGTCATCTCCCATTCCTCCCCTCTGGGAGCTCTCAGTGCTGTAGATGAAAGATGAAGATAACCCACAGTCAAAGTGATGATCAGGGCAGGCAGCAGAGGCTGAGAGGGCCCCCCATCTAGCTAGGGTTAGATGTGTAGAGTAAAAAGCAAGAAAGGCTTCCTGGAGGAGGTGCTCTTTTCCTAGTGCGGTGCTGTCTGGGTATGGTGGCTCCAGGCAAGCCGTGGGGGAATAATGTGCCAAAGCTGGAGCCTTGAAAGGATGGGCCTAGTGAGTATGAGGAGTGCTGAATGGGTTGTAATGGCTGAACATGAAGTGGGCCGGTGATGGAGTAGGTGGTGCCTGGGGGACACTGGAGAGAGGAACAGGGGCACAGCTATCAAGACCTTCCATGATCTAGTCCCTGTGCATCTCTCCATCCTGGGTTTGGGTCCCAGCTTTGCCACCAGCATCTGTGTAGCTTAGGCAAATGGCTTCCCCTCTCTGGACTTCCATGTCCTCACCTATAAAACAGGAATGATGACCCCAACCCCAGGGGGTTATAGATAATGGGTGGATTCTATCCTCCTTGAAGAAGTGCTGTGTAAACTGAGATTGTAGAAGTGACTAGTGTCCTCCCCCTCCCTGCCTGCTGTGGGGACCCCACCCCAGTCCTGCCCCTTATTCTGATGCAGTTGCTGGAGGTCTCGAGTTGCTTTAGACACAGTGAGGGAGGGAGAGGAGGGATCTCCCCAGGAACCACCACATTCAGACTCCAGTTTTCTTTTGTGACTCACCAGTCCCCTTCCAGCCACAGCCCTCCAGACAGGCAGGGACAGGGGAGGTCCAGGCCCTGGGGCAGAAGCCAGGATGGACAGGAGGCCTGGGCAGGAAGTTTCAGAGGCAGTCTGCTGATAGCACTATGTACCGTATCCCAGGAGCAATAATTGCCAATACTTACTGAGCGCTTATTCTATACAGGACTCTGGTCTGAGTGCTATATATGTACTAATCCATTTAACCATCCTAACAATCTGTGAGGTAGGTAATGGTCCCCTAATGTAGAGAGGAGGAAATGGGTGTTTAAGAGGCTTATCTAATTACAAATTTCCAACGGGATGTGGAGCTGAGAGTTGAACTTGGACATTCTGATCCCAAGGACCCCCTCCAGGGGCTCACCATCCTCATGTCTCGGACATCCTCAGAAGAAAGCCACAGGTTCATAGTGGCCCACAAGATCCTCCAGGAACTGGCCCCACCTACCTTCCCAACGGTATCCCTGGCCATGACACACAAGACCTCTGCATTCCTTACACGTGCTTTGCTCTCAGGGCTACCAGGCCTTTGCACATGTGGTTGCCTCCTCCTCAGACCCTGCTCTCCCGCCTCCTCACCTGGCTCCCTCCTACTCCTCCATCCTGCTTCAGGTTAGCCTCCTTCCCCTCCCAGACATGGTTAGGAGCTCCTGGGCGGTGCTCTCATGACTACCCCCAGACAGCACAGCCACACTTTATGGTTCTAAATCACCCTGTCTCCAGTGCTTGGCAATGTCCAGCACACCGTAGGTCCTTCGGAAATAGATACGGACTGAGTGAGGAGCTTGCTGAAGCCCAGAGAGGAAAGTGACTTGCCCAAGGTCACACAGACGGCAGGTGGTAGAGCCAGGAATCTGCAATGCCTACCACCACTACCCAGCTCTGTCCACACTAAGCCTCAGACACCTGAGCCACCAACATTCCAAGGATGCAGCATCCCTCCTGCTCCCCATCCAAAAGCACGCACTCCTTCCCCAGCCCCATGTTTGGAGGTCTTGTCTCTCACGCTGGCTGAGTTTCCCTCTTGCTTCCAGAGCCTCGCTGGCCCCATGGGCCCCAGGAAAAGATTCCTCATCTCTCATCTCATCTTGCTGAGCCCCGCAGCTTTGATGTGCCCTGAGTCACCCCTGGCTTGTCTCTTCCTCTCCTGCTAATCTTTTCTCACACATGTGTCCCTCCCAGCTCTGAATCATGCTCTCTGGTCTTCTCTGAACTCTGGCCAAGAGGTCTGCATCTTTCTGGCAGAATGAAATGAAATAAAACAAGGCCTGTGCACCCCTCCAGATGTGGGGAAACAGGCAGCCTGTTCCTGACGATGTGCGAGTGCGTCTCTCATCACTCCCACCATCCGCCTCGGTTTCCCCTCCATCCCCAGCAGGATCTGGTTACTGCTCTTTAATCCTGTCTGGGTTGGGAGGCAGCCAGGCAATCATTTCCCGGTTCCGTGGGGGTCTGGGACTCCCTGCCAGCGCACACTGAATGAACACTTTATGGACATGGCTCCAATGTGGAGCCCATGTGGGCTACAGGGGTGGAGAGGACTTACTCCAGCTGCTCAGCTCCAGAGGGTGAAACTGGCCTTGGCCAGGCTGCTAAGTGACCCTGGGCAAATCACTTGACCTCTCTGAGTCTCATGCTCCCATTTGTAAAACAGAGGTGAAGTGCCTGTGGCTTATGATGGTTTTGCCCATCAAGCGATGTGAGAGGAAGTGCTATGGTTCCTCTATTCACCAGCGCGATGGCGATGCCGCCGCCGCCGAGCACCACCATGAGCAGGTGCTGAGGCCTCCCTCTGTAAGCACAGAACAGGGCAGGGGTTGGGGGTGCGGCCCAGAGCTAGGTAAGCATCTACAGAGGACTGGCCCAACCTGGGGACTATCACAGGGGATTTCATGAATCCTTGCAATGAATGGCCCGCAGAGGCCATTATCCTTTCAGATGCAACCCAAGTTCAGAGAGGTAAGTAACTAGCCTAACGTCACACAGCAAGTCAGTGGTGGAGTTGGATTTCATGTCCATGTTCGCTTATGTGGAAACCTTTGCCCTCACTTCTCTGGCTACATCCTCCCATCTGCAAAAGGACTGCACCTGTGTATACCCTTGCTTGCAGCCGAGTGCCGACAATCATAGGAGTCTTTGAGTGATCGTCATCATGGGTCCGAACTCCTAGAGAGTGGGACCTTTCTGTCCCTGGAGTTGTAGGGGTGATTATTAGTGACACCAAACTCCCAGCTCAGGTGGAAGGCAGACAGAAGGCTGGAGGTCAGTGTAACAGTTTAAAGAAACCACCATGCTCCTCCCCCCCCCCCAGTCTGGACCTTAGGCAATCCAACTGAGGCAGTGATGGGTCCCCAGAGCAGATGTACTGTCCCTGAGTTGCAACTGTACCTTGGTGGCTAGAAGTGGGACTAACGAGCTGTAGGTCTCCGGGGCTGCCTCTGGGAGGTGGGGCTGACCTACACGCACATGCTGACTGCGTGCAGGGCAGTAGCAGAGGGACAGCAGGCACACTCCCCAAAATAGAGAGGGAAAGGGCCCGAACCCAGGGTAGCAAGAGGCAGCATAGAATATAGGCTCTGGAGCTGGACTGACCAAGTTCAAATCTGCGCTGTGTGATGTTGGCAAGTGACTTAAATCTCTGGCTCACTGTTCCCCTGTGAGATGATAGAATTCTTGCGATGGACGATCTAATGCGTTGATATTTTTGAAGGGTTTGGAACAGCGTCTGGCATGTCATAGCTGCTCTCCAAGGACTCGAGCATTTAGTCCTTCTTCCAACCTTTCCAGAAGACTACAGGTCCTTCCTCCGCGGGAAGAAGTGGGTGGGCAGAGGGATAGCCGGGGCTCACTCATAACTTTCCTCCCGGGGGAACGGGGTGGGAGGTCTTTCTCCTTCATGGAAATGTACAAAGAGAGGAGTAGCCATGTCCTTGACCCCTGCCACATTCACCGCCAGCCCACCAGGGCTGGGTGGACATCAGCAGGTGATGGGGAGGGGAGGGGGAGCTCCCAGCCCGGAGCAGGGAGCAGGTGACCTGGAAGATCTTACGGACTCGATGAAGTGGCAGCTGGGCTGAGGGTGGGCTTGGATCTCAGCAAAAAAGGACTGAGAAAGAACATTTGAGGCAGAAGGGCCAGGCCATCAAGCAAGCACTGAGGGGCTCTGCAGACCACAGGAAGGTTCCTGTTGATGGAAGCATGGACAACCAGGAGCAACAGTTAGGACTTGTCAGGAAATTCTGCAAATCATGGGAGTCCCTGACTGCCAGCCCACTGGGAACAAATTTAATTATCTAAATAGAATGTGGCATGATTAGGACAGATCACTGCCTGGAGTTGGGGTACAGATAGCCTGGGTGAGGGAGAGGTTTGGGGGGGGCAAAGGTAGTTGGGCACAGTCCATAGCAAATGTGGGAGAGATTTAATGAATTACAGCGCCCCCTAGGGGCAGGGGACATTATTATTATTATTGCCCACCAAGGTGCTGAGGGAGAGCAGATGGGGGGTTGGGGGCTGGAAGGACAGCTCTGCTCCCCAGGTCCGGGATGTGCCAGCATTTGCTGGCTGCAGAAGACGCACTGCAGGAGCTGGAGAAGGAAAGACTTGGTGGAGGGGTAGCCTAGCCAGGGGCAGAACAGAAGGCCACAGTACACATCTGTCTAAATCTGTGGAGGAAGAAGCAGCCACCTCTAGAAGAGGGACTTTCCTATCAAGAGATGCAAGTAGGCCAGGCCAGGTATCCAGGAAGAAGGTGGGTGGACTTTAAAGCGCCTCTGAGTTCTGAGATCCTGGGATTCTTTCATCTCCCACACCATCAGTCAAGGAAGTGATGATGAAGGTGGTGGTGGAGACAGAAGTTTCCATCCATTGAGCAACTTTAATGAGCCTAGTTCCTTTAAAAA
>ML108868.1:0-38071 GCA_003697995.1 Taxidea taxus jeffersonii | reverse complement strand
TCTCCAACTATTATTGTATTCTTGTCAATGTGTTTCTTTGATTTTGTTATTAATTGGTTTATATAGTTGGCTGCTCCCATGTTAGGGGCATAGATATTTAAAATTGTTAGATCTTCTTGTTGGACAGACCCTTTGAGTATGATGAAGTGTCCTTCCTCATCTCTTATTATGGTCTTTGGCTTAAAATCTAATTGATCTGATATAAGGATTGCCACCCCAGCTTTCTTCTGATGTCCATTAGCATGGTAAATTGTTTTCCACCCCCTCACTTTCAATCTGGAGGTGTCTTGGGGTCTAAAATGAGTTTCTTGTAGGCAGCACATGGATGGGTTTTGTTTTTTTATCCATTCTGAAACCCTGTGTCTTTTGATTGGGGCATTTAGCCCATTTACGTTCAGGATAACTATTGAGAGATATGAATTTAATGCCATTGTATTGCCTGCAAGGTGACTGTTACTATATATTGTCTTTGTTCCTTTCTGATAATACTTTTAGGGTCTCTCTTTGCTTAGAGGGCCCCTTTCCATATTTCCTGTAGAGCTGGTTTGGTGTTTACAAATTCTTTCAGTTTTTGTTTGTCCTGGAAGTTTTTTATCTCTCCTTCTATTTTCAAAGATAACCTAGCTGGATAAAGTATTCTTGGCTGCATGTTTTTCTCGTTTAATGCTCTGAATATATCATGCCAGTTCTTTCTGGCCTCCCAGGTCTCTGTGGATAAGCCTGCTGCCAATCTAATATTTTTACCATTGTACGTTACAGACTTCTTGTCCCGTGCTGCTTTCCGGATTTTCTCTTTGTCGCTAAGACTTATAAATTTACTATTAGATGGCGGGGTGTGGACCTATTCCTATTGATTTTGAGGGGTGTTCTCTGCACCTCCTGGATTTTGATGCTTGTTCCCCTTGCTATATTAGGGAAATTCTCTACAATAATCCTCTCCAGTATACCTTCTGCTCCTATTTCTCTTTCGTCTTCTTCTGGAATCCCAATTATTCTAATGTTGTTTCGTCTTATGGCATCACTTATCTCTCGAATTCTCCCCTCGTTGTCCAGTAGTTGTTTGTCTCTCTTTTGCTCAGCTTCTTTATTCTCTGTCATTTGGTCTTCTATATCACTAATTCTTTCTTCTGCCTCATTTATCCTAGCAGTAAGAGCCTCCATTTTTGATTGCACCTCATTAGTAGCTTTTTTTATTTCAACTTCATTAGACTTTAGTTCTTTTATTTCTCCAGAAAGGGCTTTTATTTCTCCGGACAGGGTTTCTCTAATATCTTCCATGCCTTTTTCGAGTCCGGCCAGAACCTTGAGAATCGTCATCCTGAATTCCAGATCTGACATATTACCAATGTCTGTATTGATTAGGTCTCCAGCCTTCGGTCCTGCCTCCTGCTCTTTTTTGTGTGGTGGGTTTTTCCGCCTTGTCCTTTTGTCCAGATAAGAATCCGCTGTTCTCCTGGTTAAGTGAACTTGGCCTTGGCTGGATTTCTTTGTTCTTCTGGGGGCGGGGCCTGTTGTAGTGATTCTCAAGTGTCTCTGCCCCAGGCGGAATCGCACCGCCCTTCCCAGGGGCCGGGCTGAGTCATCCTCTCGGGTTCGCTTTCGGGGGCTTTTGTTCCCTGAGCGCTTTCCGTAGAGTCCGGAGGGCGGGAATGACGATGGCGGCCGCCCAGTCTCCGGTTCGGAGGAGCCGAGAGCTCGGGGCCGCAGTCTTCAGGGCGCCTTCAGAGAAAAGCGCTTAATCACTCCCGTCCCCCCAGCTCCGGCCACGCTTGGAGAAAAATGCGCGCAATCAGTCCCGTGTCACTGGCCTCTGGCCGCGCTCCGAGCTCACCCGGTCTGTGACCAAGCGTCTCTGTCTCTGGCACAGAGTCCCACCTGGAGTCTCCGAACCCCGCAGATCCCTGAGCTCTCCCGGGTCGGAGTCTCCCCGGCTCTTGTGGGGACCCCAGCACAGAGCACCGGTCCGTGTCACAGACCACTGGGAAACCTCGGCTCTGTCTCCGCAGCCGACTTCCCCGCTCTAATACCCGTGAGCTCTGTGACACTCAGACACCCCCGATCCTTCTGTGACCCCGCGGGACCTGAGTCCACGCTGTCCCCGCAAGGTCTTCACCCCAATTTAGCCTCTGGCACAACGTCCCTCTGTGGAGCAGACTTAAAAGTCCCGATTTTGTGTCCGTTGTTCCGCCGCTTGCCGGGAGCCGGCCCCTCCCCCCGGGGTCTCTCTTCCCGTCGCGTTGGATTCACTTCTCCGCTGGTCCCACCTTTCAGAAAGGGCTCGATTTTCCGTTTCTAGAATTGTTGCTCTTCTTCTCTTCGATCTCCTCTTGGATTCATGGGTGTTCGGAATGGTTTGGTAGGCGATCCAGCTGATCTCTGCTGCCTGATGTCGTCTCAGCTGCTACTTCTCCGCCATCCTGACTCCTCCCCCTCACAGTGGTTTTTGCCAGTGTCTTTATTATTTTCTTACTTCCAATTGCTTTGACTGGATTTTAGTCTTTAATTTCTAATTTCTTGAGGTAGGATACTGCAGTATTTTGAAAGAAACTTCTCTTTGAGAGTTTACTTAGATTTTTTTATTCATTGAGTTCAGTTAAGAAATAATAAGTTATAACATAAGAGTAAAAGGGTCAATAGAATGAAGAGATTTACACCTAGTTTTTACACACTAATGCTATATTAATAATTGTCTATGGGACACCTGGCTTCCTCAGTCAGTTAAACATCTGTCCTTGGTTCGGGTTATGATCCTGGGCTTCTGGGATCCAGCCCCATGTCTGGCTCCCTGGTCAGCTGGGAGTCTGCTCTCCCCTTCCCTCTGCCCCTCCCTCTCCCTCTGCTCTTCCTCCCCGCCCCTCCCAACTGCTTACTCTCGCTTGCTTGCTCTCTCAAATAAATAAATAAAATCTTAAAAAAATAGTTGTCTAGGGGCGCCTTGGTGGCTCAGTGGGCTAAAGCCTCTGCCTTCGGCTCAGGTCATGATCCCAGGGTCCTGGGATCGAGCCCCGCTTCGGGCTCTCTGCTCAGCGGGGAGCCTGCTTCTCCCTCTCTCTCTGCCTGTCTCTCTGCCTACCTGTGATCTGTCAAATAAATCAATAAAAAAATCTTTAAAAAAAATAGTTGTCTGGAGATAAGAATTTAGAAATTAGCATGTGTAAGTATTTACATATTTACTTGGATTTAATTATACAAGTATCAGAATATTTTGAGTTTATAAAATATTTCATTTATTTTACATGAAGTTTTTAAACCAGTGGCAAATTCAAAGTGAAGTATGAATTTATAAACTATCTGTATAAAATAAAATGTGCTGAAAATGATTTTCTTATAAACATAGGTAAGTATGATCACCCTACAGCCAATGAGAAAATGGCATGGAGTGGAAATTAGTCTAGGTAGTCTAAAATGCAATCAAATATAAATGATACCATCATTTGTCAGGTAGATGGTAAAATTTGAAGAATGGGGGATTAGATGAATAACATCAAGAAAAATGTCAGAATCAATTATTTACCAAAACATAGTAGTGTGTTTAAACACCATGAACCTGATGGTAACATTTAAATGTATATATTCAGGATAGACATTGACCATAAAATCCACATTTATTTAACTATTTTTAAAATTATTTTATTTATTTATTTGACAGACAGAGATCACAAGTAGGCAGAGAGGAAGGCAGAGAGAGAGGTGGGAAGCAAGCTTCCCGCCAAGCAGAAAGCCTGATGTAGGGCTTGATACTAGGACCCAGGGATCATGACCTGAGCTGAAGGCAGAGGCTTTAACTCACTGAGGCACCCAGGCGCCCTTTATTTAACTATTTTATCTGTACTTTTTAAAATCTTTTTTTTTTTTAATATTTTATTTTATTTATTTTATTTGTCAGAGAGAGAGAGCTCAGGCAGACAGAGTGGCAGGCAGAGGCAGAGGGAGGAGCAGGCTCCCTGCCGAGCAAGGAGCCCGATGCGGGACTCGATCCCAGGACGCTGGGATCATGATCTGAGCCGAAGGCAGCTGCTTAACCAACTGAGCCACCCAGGCGTCCCTTATCTGTACTTTTTAAAAATTTCCTTTTTATCTGTAGAGAGGGTAGAAGACAGATAATAAATAATCCTTATTTTTATTTTATTGTTTTTTAAAGAATTTTGCCCTATACCAGTATTAATAATTTAGACCTACAGAAACAAGAACAAATCTGCAAAGCAAGAAAGACAATCAAGATGAATATTTTTCTTGTTGTCAGTTATAAAAATCCAAGGAAACATTAATTTCTAAACTTGAACCTTCTCATTCTCTGGTGACATATGAACAGATTATCAATTCAATCAATATGACAGCTGCCTTCTTAATTGGAGGATGTGCTATGGAAATGTCAGGCAGAATTTGCTGCCTTAGCAATAACACACAAATTTTTCTTCTGTTGTGTACATCCTTAACCATTAATTACCCCAAAATAAGATTCTAACAAGCATACTTGTTGCGTTTCATAAACCAACATGTACCTTTTTATGTGAAGACCAAAAAAAGTTTTAATTTCTTATTAGAAGAAAAAGTGTAGTAAACTAAACAGAAATTACTATTGCTTGCATTTACAATTTTTCTCAAATTCCAGTGGTGTCATTATGTATTTGCTGCTGGAAATATTATCTAAATCTTATATAAACATACATGGCAGATACCTTCACCCCCCCCATCTTTTCTTTATTGGGTAACATGCCAGCTCATAGAATAATGACTTACAAAGTATTTTTTTTGTACAAAGCAGAATTCTACGATTTTTTAAGAATGCTAATCATGACTTAAGCAAATAGTTTTCTGTAAAATGATTCATTTTTATCACTGGGAAGTAGACATCTTGGGTGAGAAGAAAATGTTACTTTTGTTATTATTATTGTGGGCATAGGTGGATCGGTTTATTAATTTAAGAAATTATGTATGGAATATTAGGAAGGAACAAATTAAGTAGAAATAATTTTCATCATGATACTCCCAGAACATGGGGCTCCAATATTCCTTTAGATAATAGAAAGTAAAATAATAGAAAATAAAACATAACTGCTTTAATTATATTTATGAATGTGACATAAGTAAAAACAATTGACAATGAGAAGAGACAGCAAGGTCTTACTTTTTCCATTAAAGGATGGTTTCAATATTTGTAAGATTATTCCACTGGGCTTTAGGCACGTCTGTATATTTGTAAAATAGTTTATTTTATCACCCCTATATGCAAAGGCTTAGAATAATCCCCAGAGAGTAAACTTTTTGGCTTACTTTAAACTTTGTGCAGCCTCTCCACTTCTCTACTATGCTGTATAGCACCTTACATTATGTCATTTTAGGCAGCCTGACTGTGTATTCCAGTGGCTGTCAAATCTCCAAAGATGTCTGGAATTTGAGGATCTTTTTCATGATTTATTAAATACATGTTTCTCAAGATTCTACAAGCTTTACCCTCTGTTAAACAGATCAAAGTCCAAGACAACACTAACAATTCTAACCCCTAAATCCCATTTTTAAAAGTATATTTTAAGAAAATTACATGATCAGATTTCATTAAGGGTGAAATATGATGCAGCCATAAGTGGAGGTTCTATCTCCTATTAAGAATATTATTCATTGTGGTTTTCAATGTATCTTCTGGAATCTTCAAGGAAATTAAATCAGGGAATTTTTTTTTTTTTTTTAGATTTTATTTATTTGTCAGAGAAAGAAAGAGAGCGTACAAACAGGGGGAATGGCAGGCAGAGCGGGCAGAGGGAGAAGCAGGCTCCCCGAGGATCAAGGAGCCTGATGCAAGACTTAATCCCAGGACTCTGAGATCATGACCCAGGCCAAAGGCAGATGCTTAACTGACTGAGCCACCCAGACATCCCAAATCAGGGGAATGTTGCTTTCCTATTTAATCTATATCCATAAGGCCATGAGAGTCATGTTGTTGTTTCTGTTCTTTCTTTTCCCCTAATTTAAATCTCAAATTTAGGGGCACCTGGGTGGCTCAGTTGGTTAAGCATCTGCTTTAGGCTTGGGATCCAACTCCCCGCTCAGCGGGAAGCCAGCTTCTCCCTCTCCTTCTTCCTGACACTGCCTACTTACGCTCTCTTTTTCTCTTTCTGTCAAACAAATAAATAAAATCTTTTAAAAAAGCAAATCTCAAGTACATAGTTTGTTCTTATTCGCTGCTATATTGCTAAATGTTGTATCATTATATTACTCAATGTGTCTTCTGTGGTCCTTGAAGAAATAAAGAAAATTAAATCAGGAAAACAACAAAACAAAACATAATTTCCTATTGATTTTGAAAGATCACTAGGATAGATATATGTTGTTATACATTTGTCAAACCTATAGAATATACAATACCAATGAGAGGATTCTAATGTAAACTAGGAACTTTGGATGCTGATGATACATAGTTGTAACAAAGTTTTACTCTGGTGGGGATGCTGATAATGAAGGAGATCATGCATGTGTGGGGGTAGTAGTGCTGCTAAAACTACTCTAAAAAAAGTTAACAATAAAAGGCCACCCGAGTTATTTGGTTCTGTTTCCAATTTTAAATCTCAGATAAAAATTTTGTTCTCCTTTGATACACCTTTGCTCAACCAGTATTTTAAAATATTTTGTTGTGAAGTATTTCAAATATATAGAAAACTTTATAAGCATACTATACGTATCCACATACCAATGACCAAGCTTTTAAAAATTAATATTTGACTTTTAAACTCAAGTCTTACTCATTTTAGAAAAAAAAATATTCACATTCATTTAATCCCCTATATTATCCCTTTGTGATGACGTCTTTGTCACACAGGAGTGACTACTTGTCTGAAATGATACTGTGTATTAACATATCCAAGACAACTGTAGAATTTTTTGCATTTCTAGATTAATTTCTAGGTAAATTTATTTATAGACTTGTAGACTGGGAAAAATTCTCACAATTTAAAGTTTGAATATTAGTATTCATGCATATCCATTCATGTATGTCTCATTTTTATTCTTTAAAATAGTTTATAATTTTCTCCAGGGAGAGTTTGTGTATCTTTTTTATAGATTCATTCCTAGATAATTTACACATTACACTAGGAATGGTATGTATATCTTTTCCCTATTGTGTTTTCTAAATGTATAATTCTGTGCCGTACATAGGATCACTGACACATAACTAACTCCACAGAGTTTAAATGTAAAATAAGCTTTATTAGGTACATTTCCAGGCAGAGAACTAGCAAAGCACTCACCATTTCACAAATTCTCATTACCGCAAAAAAACTGTCCTTAGGCCATCATATCAGGATGTACCATAAAGAAAAACTCCAGGAAAGGACTCACCTTAACAGTTCTACAAAGGGGAGCAGGTAGAAACTTCTCATACAGAGTGCGAAATTCTGAGGAAGAAGGACCTACAAAGTTAGGTACTGATGGTAGCCGCTGTGTGATGGAAACAACTGGAAACTAACGAGGTAGTTTAAATGGGGGAGGAAAGAAGCCTTCTCTTCCATCTGGAGTTATCTTCCCTTATTAGGAATAAAACTGGTATCACTTATTGTTATTATGTTTATATTGCATCCAGGAACCTTACTACACTCTTAGTAAATTATTTTGTCTCGATATTTTTTGGTGTTGTACTTCAACAGTCATATAATCTGCAGATATGGATCGTTTCCCTTTCACTCTTAGCTGTCTCACTTGTCTTGTACTTGCCTCGTGTGTCTTGACTTAATGTTTAATATTTAAGTGTGCTGTTTGCTGTAGTTTTGGGCTGAATATAATTATCATTTTTTTTTTTTTTTTTAAGATAGAGACCACATGTCAGGGGAGGAGTTGAGAGGGGCATAGGGAGAGGGTGAGAGAGAACCTCAGGCTGGCTCCACGCCAAGCAGGGATCCTGACACAGAGCTCAGTCTCACAACCCTTTGATCATGCCTGAGCCCAAATCAGAGCTGGTTGCTTAACCCACTGAGCTACCCAGGCACCCCGACCTTTAATGAAGTTTCCTTTCATTTCCAGATTGCTAAAGGTTATTTTATTTTTAAGATTTTATTTATTTATTTGACAGAGATCACAAGTAGGCAGAAAGGCAGGCAGAGAGGGGGAAGCAGGCTCCCCCCTGAGCAGAGAGCCCGATGCTGGGCTCGATCCCAGGACCCTGGGATCATGACTTGAGCAGAAGGCAGAGGCTCAGCCCACTGAGTCACCCAGGTGCCCCCAAAGGTTATTTTATTTTAAATACATTGATTAGGGTATAATTTTATCAAATACTTTTTTGTGTTCACCAGTGTTATCTTTACCATCATAGAGATATTAAGTTGATTCCTCATTCTGATATAAACCATCTCATTCATTATTTGTTTTTTTAAGTGTTCTATTTGATTGGCTAATGTGTTTTGTAAGATGTTTATACCTATGTTTATTTATGAGATGAGTTTGAAATTTAAATCTTTGGTACTTCCATTCTACATTGTGTTTTCATATCAAAATTTACTCATCCTCAAAAGAAATAAGTATAGTATTCTTATTGGTATGAGATTTTATTTCATATTTAATGCTCTTTGAGATACTCAGATTTTATGTTTATCTTTTGATCTGTCTTTTTAAGCTATATTTTTAAAGGCATACCTGGGTGGCTCAGTGGGTTAAGCATCTGCCAATGGCTCAGGTCATGATCCCAGGGTCCTGGAATTGGGTTCTGCATTGGGCTCCTTGCTCAGCGGGGAGCCTGCTTCTCTGCCTACTGCACTCCCTGCTTCTGCTCTCACTCTCCCTCTGACAAATTAAATTGAAAAAATCTTTAATTTATATTTTCTAAAACATGTTTTATTTTCTAAAACAAAATTTGTTTTATTATAAACATTATAGCATATTATAAAATATGTTTTATTTTCTAAAATAAAATTTTTCAGTGTATTATTTAATGATCACCCTTCCCTGTCTTAGAATTCTCTAGACATTTTTAAATAAGATCAATTAAGAGTTTGAAAGGATACACAAGAATGATGGTGAGGGATGAAAGAAAGACTGAAAGTTACCTTTTTGTAGATCAAGTATGCAATTGCTTAACTGTTCGAAGAAGGACAGTCAGAGGACTTAACAACAATTTCTGCTTCAGAGAAACAACACATCTTAATAAAATCCCCATGAAGACTCCCGGTAGCTTCATCATGATGTGGATCTAAATGGGCCTTGTATTTATTTTCTTGAGTTTCTTTTATCCTTAAGATCCATCCAATTACTTCTGAAGTTTTGGGCTATGTCTTTATTGCCAAGTGCAGACAAGAAAACACAACACATTCTTGAATGCACATTCTTAAGATGTTGGGACCAGAGGGTGGGTAGGGGGAGACAGTTTTCCATGATCACACCCTTACATGAGTCTCAAGTTCACACCTGCATAAGGTGTATTTCAGAGTTTGTCACTCTTAGCGATCTTCTTAAAAATAGCTTATCTGTTACAAATCTTTTCTGTTGTTTTCCTATTTATTAATTTCTTCCCTTTTATTTCAATATTTCTTTTCCTTTTTAATCTATTACTTTATGTCTAACTCCTTAAATTTAACTATAAACAAAATTATGTTCAGTATTTTGTTTTCAAAATATATAATCTGCAAACACTGATTATTTAAATTTTCCTTTTTCGTTTTTATGCCCATAATTGCTTTGTCTGATTAATTGAATTGGTTAATAATACCCATACAGTGTTAAGTAGTCATGGAGATAGTAGCATTCTTACCCTGTTTCTAAGCTTTCTGAATATGTCAAAGGGACACAGAGTCTGTACTGAAGGGGATTCATTGGCCACATCTGTCATAGTTTGAGCATAATGAATTATATTATAGAGTAAAAAATAATTTGGGAGTATATATTGAATTGAAAAAAGAGAAAGTAGGGAAAACTTCCTTACAGCAGAAGGTCAAACATAATAAATCTAGAAATAATGAAAATAATTAGAAAGACCTCATTTTTCAACTCTTAAAAGAATCACTGATTCAAACTTGTCATCACTGGGTACCAAAACAATTGGATGAAGGCTATTAGTGTACAGGGTATCATATTCTCAAATTATCAGCCCCTAGTGTGGCCTGTTTGGTGGACATTAAAAAAAAAAAAAATTTCCTCGAGCAATTCTAATGTCTTCCAGGTTGAGAAACACATATGAGGCTTTTGAAAGTTAATGTGCACATTGTTGAAGCAAGAGTAAAATATGAGAGAAAGGGATTTTATGGTAGATATCTCAGTTCTGCTGCTGTTGCTTAAAGAAGAAATTTTCCTTCTCAATCTTTCCTTTAGTGCGCCTTTCTTTGAGTTCTTTTTTTTTTTTTTTTTTTTTTTTTTTTGCTCTTTTTATGAGGAAAGTGGTAATATTTAGAGAGTTAACAGAAGGTGTTAGAGACCTGGGAGGAGAGGTTAATTTGCTTGCAGTTGAAGTGGTTAGCCTTAGACATGCTTTAGTGAAGGTATAAGGAATTTTCAAATCCAGCCTAGATCACCAGCAGCCAAAAAGGAGGACACAAACAACTACTTTTATTGTCCTTGTCCTCTAATGTTTTCTCTAGAACTTGTAGACGTATGCTGTCAGTGAGTGACTAGATGTGTGTATCAATCTAACTAATGTTGAACATAGATATCCACATCGTATTTGCTGTTACTGTTGTTACTGTCATTATGATGGCCTTCCCTTCAAATTGCAGCTCATGTATTCCGTGGCCAATCTCCACACCGCCTTCTTTAAAAGTACAGAAACAAAGAGGATCCTGACGTCTTTGTAGAGTCAATAAATAAATCTATATAAAGCTTTTTACATTGTTTTGTAAAAAGCAATTATGCTTTTAAATTTTACCTGTTTTGTAGTTGATAAATTATATATTAGGAGTGTTAAGATTGCTAATGTATGTAATAATTTAGAGTAGAAAAAGCATTTTCATAGGAATTGACAAAGAATCTTATTTTCAGGTGGTATCATGAGTTAACCAATGGAAGATACAATACTCTTTCTAATTATTTGTTCTGAATAATATATATATATATATCCTGTGCTCATTGAATGGCATCAAACTTTTTCTTTATCTGCTCTAAGATGTTTTAACTATACAATGTTCTTATATCTGCTTTGATACATGAAGAAACCATGTAAAAGAATATAAGTAAATACTATAAAATCACAAGTTTTAAAGAATGAAGTCAGTGTGTAGTTCAGGTTAATTACACAGTAAATCTCAAAGGCAATAGAAAAGAGTTGCACCATTTGGATTTCTTTTAAGAGAAACCACTGCAAGGGGAACTCGAGCAGATATCTAACAGCCTTCAGCCGCTACTCCTAGGAGTACTGAAGCCATGCTTTCCCTGGTGATTAACTCCTAGTTAATGACTGAGTTAGTCACAGTTAGTGACTGAGCAAGATGAGAGTGCTATTGCGAGAATATTTCTCCAACAGGAAAGTTTTGCTTGAGATCTCTCTTTTGGCCCAGCCAAGACTCTCTTATAACTGAACAGTGATCTCAGGCTCTTCCTACTCAAACTTCCTTTCCTTGTTCCTTTCACAGGTGTCAGCATGGAGGCTTTCTCTCTGCCTAGTATTGCTCCCTCCCTTTTTATCCTTTATCACTAATAACTTCCTGTATATCTATACCTGTCCAGGTGTGCGATTCCTGGAGGATTCTAGCTGAACTATAATATGGATAGTTATTAAAGAAAACAGGTGGTATTATCAGACTTGGAGACTGGCTTATTTATTGCTTAGCTGGAAATGAAGATCCCATTCTGAAAAAAAATATGCATCAGAGATAGTCCCTGGAAAAAATGGTAATGGGACTTTTACATCTGGTCACCTCAGTACATGTCTTGGTGGGAGGGGATACTCTTGTCAGCATATTAATACAGAAGTGGACAAAAAAATGTGAAGATTTTTGTATCATGTATTAATACCCATCAGAAAATATGCACAATGAAGGAGACATTAAAAAACCAGTTTGGCAAACTGATTCAGCCATTGCCATGAAGCGGTTTCCATCACTGGCTATCAGGAGCTATCGTAGTAGGCATATGAACAGAGTGGTCCTGTGACAGAGACTGTGAAAACAGGCAGGCCCCATCATGGACTCTTATGAAAACCGATCTAGCTGTTGTTGTCTTTGAATGTCTATCCTACTAAAAACAAAGATCCCAATATGATAGTAGTCCTTGTGAGGAGCATTGTCCCCTTGTTGACAAATAGATTGTATTGAGCCTCTTATCCAGCTGTTTATCTTCACACAGAGAGATGCCTATTTTCAGTGATGGTTTTCTTTTCCCTGATACTAAGCCTTCAGCCATTACCATTAGTCTGGGAGTTGCAGAATCTGATCTTCAGGTATGGTAACTCACATATCATCCTCATGGGACCCACCATACATTGAAGGTAGGGTAGGAGTTAGCCTACAACCTGGACACGTGCTCTATCCAGAGACAGGTGGCCTCATAAAGGGTTAGAATTTCTCCTGAAGAAATAGCAGAAGCCTTGGTTCAGAGGTGATACTCTACAAGGATGGTATATCAATCTTCAGACACAATATAGGCACTGAATAATATATGTCTTTATGTGCTTTGTCCCTCATAGGAAGAATGCATGAGTTGGGAACCAAGGATGAAAGTAGGAATAAACCCACTTACTTTATTTTCTGATGACCCAGTAGAGACCTTGCCCCCTATTTCTGCAGTTTTAGGCTCTGCATGATTGGAGGTCATGATCCACAAAGTAGTACCCTCTTGCCAAGAAACACAGTGACTCTCTTATGGAACTACAAGTTATGTCAGCCACAGGGGCATGCTGGGCATCTTGTGTCCAGAGACCACCATGACCTGAATATTATTACTAAGATCTCTGAGCCTTCAGGAATATCATTTTGGTTCATGCCATTGGGACCTGTCAGGTTGATAGCTAAGGATGAGGAGAGTTTCAAACAGATTATGCAGGAGGGAGAGAATATGTAGTATCAGCTGAAACCCTGAGGCTGATTCCAGCCGTGGTAGTTATGGTTTGTCTTACCAAAATATCCTGAATGTGATTCTGTTTCTCTACTAATTGCCCTTCATTATATTTTCTATGTTCACTCTAATATTAATTTAGTAATGTAATTATTGCATTAATCTAGAGTTCCAGTTATTACAAAGTAATGTCTCAGTCCCATTTTGTGATAGACAGGGTCACTTGATTTTGAGGTTTATTTTACATTCTAACCAGCCTAACATTTAACATCATTCTGAACTCTCCGTCTTTTCCAAATACACTGGGGACTGTTATGCTTTCATGACTTTGTTCATGAACAAAGTCAAGAAAGTTTGTTGAACTTCTACCTGAAGTTCAACAAAAGTGGCAGGTAATATTCTCCCTGCCAGAGTTTTCGCAAATGCTGCCCCCTTTTTGTTTTTTTTTTGTTGTTGTTGTTTGTTTGTTTTTTTTTTTATTTTTAGAGATTTTTATTTTAGAGATTTTATGTATGTATTTGAGAGGGAGAGAGAGAGAGCAGTGGGAGGGGCAGAGGGAGGGGATCTCAAGCAGACTCCATGCTGAGCCTGGAGCCAGAGCAGGGCTCCATCTCATGACCTTAATAATATCATGACCTGAGCTGAAATTAAGAGTTGGATGCTTAACCAACTGAGCCACTAAGTGCTTCCGATGCTGCCCCTTTTAATGGCCACTGCCATAGACTATGGGGGACTTCCATGGTGATGGATTGTGAGACAATAGGGAAAATAAGAGGAGAGATTGAAGAGAAGAATAGATTTCCACACTTCTGTCTGAACTTTAGGCATTCCCTTTTCTACTCCTCAACACAGAACTAAAAACCCTGTCATGGAGTTCTTTCTGTCAGCGGCACAATGCGTACTTCAGAGTTTCCCCTGATAAGCTCTGCTTTTATGATTTTTTTTTTTTTGTATGCGTGTGTTCATTCTTTTCTTTCCTTTTACTTTTTTTTCCAATGGGGAAAACAGGTGAAATGTGCTTATTGTTACTGATAGGAATTGGAATGCTCTCCTGTACATTGTGAGTAGTTGTTTTGAGACTCAGTCCTGTTAAAGTCCTCTGGGGAATGGTCCTAGTTTTATTTTAGCAGGCAGTCAGCCTGGTTAGGTTCTGGATGCGAGTTTCATCATTCTGTTGTGGTGACTAATTCAATGAGGATTTCTTTCTTAAAAAGTTGAACGCACTGGGGCACCTGGGTGGCTCAGTTGTTAAGCGTCTCCCTTTGGTTCAGGTCATGATCCCTGGGTCCTGAGATCGAGCCCAGCATTGTGCTTTGTGCTCAGCAGGTAGCCTGCTTATTCCTCTACCACTCCCCACTGCTTGTGTTCCCTCTCTTGCTGTCTCTCTCTCTTCCAAATAAATAAACAAAATCTTTAAAAAAAAAAAAAGATGAACACAGCTGATTTTAAAAAGGGCAGGAGAGAAATACAAATCACAATATGAGGAATAAAAAACAGAGCATACTACTACACTTGCAGACATTAAACAGGTATTAGTATATATGAACAACATTATGCCAAAACATGTTTAAAAATTACATAATATTTTAAAATTCCTTAAAAACACCTAACAAGGGACGCCTGGGTGGCTCAGTTGGTTAAGCAGCTGCCTTCGGCTCAGGTCATGATCCCAGCGTCCTGGGATCGAGTCCCACATCGGGCTCCTTGCTCGGCAGGGAGCCTGCTTCTCCCTCTGCCTCTGCCTGCCTCTCTGTCTGCCTGTGCTCGCTCTCTCTCTCTCTAACTAATAAAGAAATAAAATCTTTAAAAAAAAACAAAAAAAACCCACACCTAACAAAATAGGGACAAAAGAAAAAGATGAACAGATGTTTATCTATTGAAGAAATAAAATAAGCAATTTAAAAATCTTGCAATAAAGATAATAAAATCTTTATTAAATCTTTAAAAATAAGCAATAAAGATAACTGCGATGACTTTGTTGATGACATCATTAGGTAGCTAGGAGGAAATAATAGGAAACTTACAAAAACATTGGCAGAAAGTAGAAAAAGTTGGAAGATGTGGCAGTTTGCATCATGGCACCAAAGCAACCTTAAAACCAACCAGGACATTTCAACAAGATAAAACTTTTAGGCAATTACTCTCAAATGTAGAAATAAATATCTGAAATGAAATACTAATCAGTCAAATCCACTGATATGTGAAATAGATTATATCTCATTACCAAGTTGCCACCATCCCAGAAATAGTGTTGTTTAATTATATGTGTCCTTAATATTTATTTTAAATTTCAATGCAACACTAATTTTTAAAGTATATATTTAATAAAACGATGAATATTAGTAAACTATATTTATTTGATTGAGAAGCTTACTATTTCCTAGGCAATTCACCTAGAGGATTTATTTCCCCTCATAAATACAAAATATTGAGTCTTAGCAATTGTTTGCCCCAATATTCTCTTATTTCATAGGCTTACAAAGGGACACAGCATCCAATAACTTGTTATAATTATACATATAGTTGATAGGAGTGTACATGGCATTATTTATACTCTAATATTAATTTTTGGTTTTTAATCAATTTTAATTTTCTATAAATAACACATGCATTTATGCTCATTGTGGAAAGGGATACAGAAATATATATTATATAATGTGAAATTCCTCTGGAACTCTTTTTATTCCAAATACATACAATTATATGTGTTTAATCATCAAAATGAGTGAGATTTTTATCCTGTATTTGTTTCTAAATGAAGTTCTGCATTTTTTAAAACTCAAATGAACTTCTAAATTTAATTTAAATTGCTTTATGCACATCATCATTTTTCTTGAAAATTTTCCATGTCAATTCATGTAGCTCTGCCCTCCCATTATGAATCACTGTATGCTTAGTTTTCCAAAGTATGCTTATAATTAATCACCTACTAATGGCTGTATAGAATTTGTCAGTTTATTTTATCAACATCATGTAATGATTCAATAACCACATATATATGCATATATGTATAGGTACACACACACATATATAGACATAAAAATATATACATGCTGTATATGCCTCTTTTAGGTTATAGTCTTGCATTTGTCTATTTAAATTGGATGTATGCTGCCAAATCCTTCAAAAAATGTTTTAATATTTTGTATCCTCACAAATTAGTATACCCATTTCACCATGTGTTTCTTGACATAATTGTTAGCAAATTTTGGAAAAAAACACAATATTTTTGCATTTGTACATCTCTTATTACTTTTGTGATTGAATGTATTTCCATGAATGTACTAGTTATTTATAATTGTTTTGTGTTTTTTTCATGCCATAATTTTCTAAACCAAAGAAGAATCATGTTTGTGCCGTCCACCTCCTCATCCTTTGCAAGGAAGAAGGAAAGCTAATTTTCTTATTTAGTTGTAAATATTTTTGAGTTTGTTTTAATGTGGTATACATGTCTAATATTAAAGTCAGAGTATAATCTGTTATTTATGTGGACAGATAAGGAAGAAAAGTTACAGATAAGGAAGTTACTATTTCCTAGGTAATCTATCCTAGAGGATTTATGTCCCTCATAAATGCAAACCACTGAGTATTAGCAATTGTTTACCTCAGTATTCTCTTACTCTCCTAGGCTCACAAAGCGACATGGCATCCCATACCTTGTTATAATTCTATATAGTTAAGTGTGTAATAGCATTAATTTTAATATGTTTGCTTTTTAATCAGTTTTAATCTGTAAATAACACATGCATTTGTATATGGGATGTAGTCAGGATTTTATATGATTGAAAAGTGGATGACTAAAAGGTCGATTAATATGACAGAAGGATGATTCTGTTAGAAGTGTGCCACCAGCATTAGGTGAGGGGATGTCTTTCACTTGGTTCCAGGGCCTCTTAGTTCTACACGGCATTCAAGATAAAAAACAGTTGACTGTTTCCTAGAAGGCCTCTAGAGAAATAGGTTGCACTCCTTTTTCCACTCAGATATTCTCGGAGGGCTGTATCCTGATATATGGTATTCAGTCATCACCACAGACGCACACATGTCACTTGCTCTGTGGCTTTTGGGCATTTTTCTCACTGTAGTGGAGCCAAGCCTGTGCTGCTGCACCTGCCTACTGCCCATTGGCTTCCCTGGCTGCTACCCAGAGACTCAACATGATGCCATCTAGAAGTTTGGGGAATGAATGCCCATAGGGAAGATCTGAACCCGCAAGAGGCAAGGAAAGGTAAGACGCTGGTGGATTTTCTCCCTTGTTACCTCCAAATGGACTTCACAGCAGTTCCTAGAATATCTTTATCCGCTCCCCCAAGACTGAATGATCATCTGTACATACAGCAGGAACAGTGATGTCCTCTCCATCACATTTGCTCTCCTGCTTTCCCTGCCTCAGTGCCTACTTCTTTTAGTTCTGCTTCCTTGGGACTGGACTACAATAGATGTGGTGGAAGTGTCTCTGTAGTTTACCTGTGCTCCGAGCCCAAGCTGAAGCAGTGCTTAAATATGGTCTCCATCAGATCTATCTTTAGTCTGTGTATGTTAATATCCATTTCACTATTTCTTTTTAATTTAGATTTAAAATTGACTACTTCCATTAATCTTAGTATTAAGACACATCCCAGGAGATAGGGAGACTATTTTCATTTGAGAAAAAGTGCAATTTCCTTGTACTATATATTATATGCTGTCTTCAGAATTCTAACAGATCAAAAGCCTCCCCCTCCCACAGATACTTTGAAAGTCTAAAGGATGTAGTCACTGGAGGTTAGATTAAGCAAGTAGCAGATAACAGGAGAGGGGAGCAATGAGAAATTCTGTAGGCATTGGAGATAAACCTCCTACACCACAGTTTGTACTGCTAAATTCAGTCATGTACCCTTGAATCTGAGCGTTTTCCTCCCCAGTGCTGAGCCTGGTGACTCATGCACACAAAAGCCAGGGTGTCAAATACACTTGGGCATCTCATTTGTAACATATAAACCACCTTTTCACATGCCTCATGGAAAGTGATTTATTTTACAAAAGCCACAGTTTTTATGATTGTCAAGGCTACAATTAAAGTTATATTCTCCATCAACAAGCTGGAAGGTTGAAAGTGAAGGAGAGGAGGGGGGTGATTCTTTCTACAGATCATACATTGGCATTTTAACACAATTTCTAAAATTCCAGTGTCTCTAATACTTAAGCATTGAGGAGAGATTAGAGACTACATATGGCACAGGGACTTTGAAATTAGAATCTCGCTTAGACTGAGTAACTCTGTGTCATAGCACTATGACTAATTTCTGAGTACCTCAGTTTCCTCATTTGTAAAATGAACACAATATTTTTGGGGTGGTAATGAAGATGAGATGATAGGGAAACGTTAGAACTCTGCCTGGTGAAAACTAAGGAATATTTAGGGTTTACTATTTTCAGTATTTGTTATAATTAATATTATAAGGTTCTATGATAGTAGGATTAATCATGGACATTCAAAGAGTTGTTTAAGTCTAAATAAAACTATTTACTACATCATAACTTAAAATTACAGCAAAAAGATATTCAGTTTCCTCAAATTCTGGCACCAATTTTAGAACAACATTAAATGAAAACACAGACCAAGAACACTACTGTTTTCATTGTCATAGCCTTACTTTTGAAAAATTACTTCTATGATTGCTATTAAATACAATTGTTAGAACAGCTGTAGAGAATTGAAATGGTCTAAAAATAAATTATAATGATTATTAAGATAAATATATAATACAGAGAATTATAGCATGTCCAAAACATACCATCTATGGGTAAATTGTTTTCTCGGTTGGGTTGAAGTTTTATTGATGTACCTTTAAAACTAGACAAAAGAAAACACTTACTAAAAAAAATCTCAATCAGTTATATGTTGGTTACTTCATTTATAAACCATGTCAAGACTCTGAAAAAATGGCAAGTAAAGTTATTTATCATTTTCCATTTTTAAAATGGTGAAGGGACTTTACATCCTATAAGAATATATAAAGTGTAACAGAGAATATGATACTAAGAGGTTTCAATAATCCTTCAAGTTATTTTCAAATGGATTACATATGAAGTTGAATTCTGTTAATGAAAGGAATCAGATATGCTAAAATTAAAAAAATGAAATGCAAGTAGGATTCTATAAATTCAAAACCAAAGTAGATAATATGCATGAATGAAAATATAATAAAGGAAATTAATAATTTTGCAATTTTTGAAGCATAAAATACATTAGGAAAATTGTATAATTTGAGAATAAACTGCAGATTATTTCAAGTTGCAGTCATCCATTTTGTTCCTACAGTTGACCAAGTCACTGTCCTCCTTTTCACCTCTAAGGTAACCATTAACTTGCAGATTATTTACATGAATGGAATCCCACATATGTATTATTTTGTATTTTATTTTTATTACTTGTTATCATTAATTAGGGTCATGTATATTTTTGAATGGATACTATTATATGAACATAATAAAATATGTGTATACCTTCTACTGTTGATAAATATCTGAATTGTTTTCAGTTGACTGCAAATAATGGTACTTTGAACATTATAAAATATGACTATATCAAAATTTGACATATCAAAATGAAAACACGACATATCAAATGCTGTATTTTACAGGTTAAGCTATTCTTAGAACAATGTGTGATTGTCTTTCTTTTTATTATCATAATGATTTTTGATGGAAAATGCAAAGGTCCATTATGTTATTAGGGATCAAAAATTTTGATTTTCTCATTCTTCTGTGACTTCATTTATTAGCTGAAATTATTTTATAAAGAGGTACTTACTATCATTTACTCTTTCATTACACAGTACTATTTTTCATATAGAAAAGTCCGACAATATTTAACTAGCTTTCTTGTTTTCAAAATATTGATCTGGTTCAATAATTCAGTAACATTCTCCAATGTCTAATTAGTGTTTTTAATGTCAGAGATTTTTAAAACACATTTGAAGTATTTTAATCAATTATAGCTATGATTCTAATCATCATTATTTCTTATTGGTTTATTTTTAAGAAGATAATTTCTTAAATGCTCTTTAATCACTTTTCCTCTTGTTCAGTATTTTTTGATTCCTGTGTAAGTAAACTTTGTTTAACAAAATTCTTGAAGTTATTGTCTTTTTTTTGTCTTTTAGAAGCACCAAGGATTATTTTAAAATGTACTTCTTAGTTTCTACATATTCAGGGGGTTCTAGTTATCTTCTACTTTATGAGTGTTAATTATGTGGTCCGAAAACAAATACTTTATAATTATAATCGCTTGAAATTGGTGAAACTTGCTTCGTAGCCCAGCATATAGTCATTATGTATGTTATGTGAATCAAAAAATATAAGTTCTTTAAATTTTGAATGCATCATTTTATATATGTATACACACACACATATATATCTTATGTTATATAAATAAATGTTTTCTTTTACTAGGTAACCATGTGTTAAATCTTTCCTTATGATTGTCTCTTTAGCTTTTGCTTCATGTGAATTAGACTATTTCATTATATGCACAATGTTTAGAATTATTATATATTTCTAGTGGACTGATTCTTTTACAGTTTTGAAATACTCCTTTTTTGTACCAAAATGTAGCTTAAATCTTCCTATACATATGAAAATTTCTCAGTATGTTATATTTAACCTTTTTTAATATATAACCTTATTGCTAAGTCAGTCTGAAAGTCTTCATTTTTCATTTGGAGCATCCACTCTAGTTATGTAACATGTATTTGAACTTAAATCTTTCATATTAGTATTTGCTTTCCATAATTCCCCACTACTTTTTCCTTAACTCTATTTTCTCCTTCATTTGATTTATTTGTTCTTTTCTATTTAAATCTTCCTTCTTACTGTGTGTGTGTGTTTTCACTATTCTTGTAGTTATACCTGCTCTTGCTATGTTTAGATATAGAGTAATTTATATACATTTATATAATGTATTCTAACTAATATAAATTACTCTTTGACAAATTCCCATAGGGTGAAATTTCAAATTTCCATAGGGTGAAATACCTTAGAACACATAAATTCTATTTATACCACTCTGGTTTATGTACAAATCATACATTAGTTCAACTCTCCAACAAAAAGTATAATTACTGTTATATATAATTAATATACTTTTAAATATCTCACACATTTTGCCTTTCCATTACTATTATTTTCTAAATTATCTTGTTTTCTTCTGGTATCTTTTTTTCTATCCAAGTATTTTACTTAATATTGTTCTAATGGAGATAAATTAATTTAGTTTTGTTTGCCAGAAAAAGTCATTTTTTCTTACACTGGCAATTATATTTGTTGTTGGAAAAAACATGCCATTTTTTCCCCCTAGACTTGATTGTTTCTATTGACAAGTCATCTGTCATGGTTATATATGTGTATATATATACACACACATATATATATATGTATGTATATTCTCCTCTAGGAGACTTGATTGTTTCTATATATATATATATGTATATGTATGTATATTCTCCTCTAGGAGACTTGATTGTTTCTATTGACAAGTCATCTGTCATGGTTATATATGTATTTATATATATATGTATATATATATATGTATGTATATTATATGTGTATATATATGTATGTATATATATATATATATGTATGTATATATGTATGTATATTCTCCTCTAGGAGCTGCATATAAACTTTAGAGTTCCAAGTATTTTTAAATTTGTAGTTTAATGACACTTACTTTGTAAAACCTGTAGCCATTATCTGCTTATATTCTACATCCATTCCCTCCTTTTTTTTTTTTTTTCTTCTACTCCTGGAAGTCTACATAAATGTATATTGTGATGTTTAATCATATTGCAAAATATTTTTTATGCTCTTTTCTATACCATTTTTTCTCTGCCCATTTTCTTTTACTATCATCCAGATCACTAATTTTCTCATAAGCTATAACTAAAATGCTGTTAAAATCATCCACTGAGTTTAACACATGACTTCTACAATTTAATTATTTTTCTTATTTTATGGTGTACCACTTTCATGCCAAGAATGTTTATTTTGTCTTTTAGTTAAGTGAATATGTGGAGGATCATTATTTCAAAGTCCCTGTTTAGTAACTACAATGCCCAGATGTCTTTCAATGTTTGTCCTGTGTGTGCCCTTTTTTTTTTAATCAGTACACTGTATATAACATCCAATTTAATGTTCTGAATGGTGAAATCTCACTCCAGAGAATATTTAAATTTTCTCTGCATGACACATTGGTTAAGATCACAGGACTCCAAAATCTTTTTAATCTTACCAAGGATTAACATGATTTGAACAAGAATTTCAGCCCCTGTGAGACAGTGCAGCTTTATAGCCATGGTATAGCCATAGGATCTCAAACCACACTGAGGAATGTTTACTTTTCTCCACTAGCTTTGCAGGCCATGACATGCATTTTCTTTTCATAATCATGAGGTAATTAAAAGCTTAGCTTCTTAGTCTCAAATAATGGAATCAGCTCTTTAGGTTTTTTTTTTTTTTTCTTTCCACTCTTATACCAATAATTTTTCACTGATTCAGAGAAAATAAAGTTATGGCAGTATCTGAAACATGAGTGGAAGGTTATTGCCTTTTTAAACGTTTGAACCAAACTTTAACAAATATTCTTATATTTTTCACTACTTTATTGAGATAGAATTCTAGTAACAAAAGTTTCCCTTTTAAAGTATCCTATTCAATGTTGTGTGTGTGTGTGTGTGTGCCAATTCACAGATTTTACAAACATCCCCGTTTAATTTTAGAATATATTCATCACATACCCCTTAAAAAACATCCTGTATCTATTCACAATCATTCTTCACTCTCAGCCACCATTTATTTTATCTCTACACAGTCAGTAATTTCAGTCTCTATAGATTAACCTATTCTAGAAATTACATAAAAATGAATTCATACTGCATTGATATTTTATCAGTGTCTTTTTTCTCTTAGTATAACGTTTTTCAAGATTCATCCATGTCATTGAATGTGTCAGTACTTCATTTATTTTATTTCTAAATAATTTTCCATAATATAAATATACCACATTTTGTTTCCTCACTCATCAATTGATGAATACTTTGGTCATTTCTACTTTCAACTATTATGAACAAAATTACTATGAACATCGATATATGCTTGTATGTGGACATATGTTTTGACTTCTTTTGGGTATATATCTAGCAGTAGAACTGGGATCAGATGATAACACATACTTAATGGTCTGAAGAATTCTAGGATGGTTTTCAGACTAACTGCTCCATAGTTACATTCACTCCAGCAGTAGAAGAGAGTTCTCTATGCCCTTGCTAATTATAATACTTTGTCAAGGTTCTCATTAAAAAAATGTGCCATAGACTGGATGGCTTAAGCAGCTAACGTTTATTTTCTCACAGTCTTAAAGCTGTCCAGACCATGGTGCCCAACACAGTTGGTTTCTTCTGAGGCTCCTCTTCTTCACCTGCTCATGGCCACCTTCTTGGCTCCTCTTCACATGGTTGTTCCTCTCTACACACATGCATCTGTGATTTTACTCTGTGTTATCTATAACCTAATTTATTTATAAGAAAACCAGTCATATTGGATTAGGAGCCACCCTAACAGCTACATTTTAATTTAAACTTTTAAAGCCCCTATCTCAAAATAATTCAGTTAGAGATACTCCCAGTTAGGACTCCAATATGTGAATTTGGTAATTTAGTAGGGAAATATTCATCTATAACACCAACGTTGATTACCATCTATCTCATCAGAAAAATCTTAGTGAGTGTGACTTGTTATTTCATTGTGGTTTTGATATGAGTTTCTTAACAGCTAATGATGTGCAACTTTTCATGTGGTTATTGGACATTTGTATATTTTCTCAGAGAAATGTTTATTTGCATCCTTTGTATATTTATTAATTGACTTATTTGTCCTTTCACTTTTGAATTGTAGGAGTTTTTTTTGTTTTTTTTTTTCTATACCCTCTATACAATTCGGTACAGACCGAATTGTATAGAGGGTATAGAAAAAATATGTATATGTATATGTATATCTATATCTATATATATGAAATTTGGTAATGCTTTCTTAGATTCTGTGTTTTGCAACTTTACATTCTTGATTATATTATTTCCAATGCATTTTAGAAATTTTGGGGAAGTCTAATTAAACTATGTCTTTTTTTGGTTTTGTTTTTTAATCCTTTGTGCTTTTGGTATTGTGTCGCTGCCAGCGCGACAACACGACCAGGGTCGAGAGGGTAAGAGGATGGTGAAACGACGATAAGACGCAAAGAGATGAGGACAGGAGGGACACAGAGGATGATGTCCAAGCAGTGTCAACTTTATTCAGAACCATGCACCGCTATATATATCTAACAGAACAAAGAAAGTGACCACCTGTATCGGTAGTAAAACGGTTTCAAGGGTTCCCACTGCTACATAGCAGGGGACTATGTGCAGACATCCTGATGCCATATGGCAGCTGCTTAAAGGCAGGTTACGATTGATAAGAGAGATAGAAGATAGTACTAGATGTGGTTTTATGGCCCGTGTAGGAGCATCAAGGTCCTGTCATAGACTGACGATCAGGGTTTGTAAAACTCTGTTCCTGATAAGCTAAAGCAGGAGTCCCATAGGCGGGTGTGGAACACATAGCTCAAGCCCTTTCTCAGCGCTGCTCAACTTTTCCATCCTGAGGCGTTTAACCTTTGGATGTCAAGGAGACGCAAGGCAGGGCTTGGTTTGGTTCATACCTCAACACACTATGCGGCTTTCCACAGTACTGTATCTTGAAAACCATTGCCTAACCCCAAGTTACAAAGCCTTATTTCCATCTCTTCTCCTAAGGGTTTCATAGTTTTAGCTTTTGGTCTAGGATCCATTAGGAGCTGATTATTGTGTGTGGTATGAAGGAGGGGCCCAGTGTTTTGCTTGCTGTTTGTTTGTATGTTTGTTTGCATGTGGATATTCCTTTGTCCCTGAATCATTTGTTGAAGATATTCTTTCCCCTTTAACTGTAGAAGACAGAATATGCCCCCATTCAATGACTGATGAGTCCATCAGAATGTCTCTTCCACTTCAGGGAGCTGGGGAGGAAGGAATCATCACTTATTATCTGAGCCCTCTGGAACAGTCTTACAAGGCAGAGGTGGGAGGATGAGGGAGAGGGATTGTGTGCAACCTCTAGTTTGAGTGCTATAGTCTTCCTCTGTTTTTATCAAGTTTCCATAGTTTTGTTAAATAAATATTTCTGAATTTGATGTAAGAATTTTTATTAATCTCCAGAGATTTTTTAAAAAGATTTTATTTATTATTTATTTGACAGAGAGAGAGAGTGATCACAAGTCGGCAGAGAGGCAGGCAGAGAGAGAATGGGAAGCAGTCTCCCTACTAAGCAGAGAGCCCAATGCAGGGCTTGATCCCAGGACCCTGAGACCATGACCTGAGATGAAGGCAGAGTTTTAACCCACTGAGCCACCCAGGCGCCCCTCTCCAGAGACTTTTAATGATTATCTTTGTTGACTCTGACCAGCATAGAATTTTTACACAATTCTGTTTTTATTTATTAATTTTCTGCATCAGTCTATCAACAAACATCTGAATATCCAAACATTAAATGTATTGAAATCCAAAAACATTGCTAATTATTCATAATAACCAGGCAACTCACATAACTCACTAACCTGACTAATTTAAAATGTTCCCTTTGGCAATGTATGTTGTTCCTCAAGCTACCATAAAAATAATAAGTTGATTAGCCAGTAGCAATGTCATGATTATAAATCAGTTATATGGTAATTTAAATAAGTAAAAAATGCATGTAGAAAAGTATACCTAATTTAAATTCTGAGGATTTGCTCTGACAGAGGCAGCTCTCATTAGAAATGGCAAAGTCAGTTGGTAGACAGTGCCAAAATGACACAGACTACGCATTCAAATACAGACAGTATGCTTGTATTTAATAAGCACAGCAGGTGAACAATTGGATTTGAAAGGGAAATTAAATGGGCTGACCCCAGTGCTAAGACATTTATTGTGTAGCTCTGCACTTTCTATTCTATGATTACTGCAGAGCTGTTTTGTAAACCAATATGAAGGAACATATTAGAGCAATTGGGGATCAATTAAATATTGTAACCACAGGAGAAAACACAAATACATTTTTAAAGGAAGTCAAATTCAATCTGCCTTTATGTTCAGACTATTGTCCTCTCTAATTTTTTATTCTTTATGCTGTGAATATCTATGGTGAACTGAGTATTTTCTTGCACTCTGGCCATTTCTTGATGGTTGGTAATACTGTGGAGTGAAAAATTGCCTGGACTAGATATAATACTTTTCAACAGAACATACTTTCCCAAAGAAACATCTTGACCCTTTTGGTGTCATTTTCATTATTAAGTATTCATTTGTTTTATTCTTTCATATATAGCTTAACATAGTTAAAACTTCCAAATAAAATCTTTTTGTCACTACCTTGAATAAAACATTATTTTTTTGAATTGTTCTCTTTTCAAATATGTAAGCCATTATCTGAGGATAAACATGATGAAAAGATCAAATGCAGTATTAAAGGAAAGACAGTTATTTAGTGGGGAAGGAAGATCAAAATTTTGTGAAAAAAAAAAAAAAAAACAGTAGGTTCCTCTGTGGCATTTTATTATTGGGTGTCTGACCCTTATATCTAGATATATTATGAATGCTAATGAAATAGGGAGTTACCCTAAAAGCATTCTGTCCCTAACCCCACATTTTCAGTGGAATGGGAAATAGAGTAATTCATGTTTGAAGCAGGATAAACTAGTTGATCTAAGAGCACAGTGGAAAATATGAAAGCAGGATACAGGATGCTTCAGGTAATTATAAAGATGCATTTAGTCTCTAGTTACTTTTGACAAAGCTGTTTTTGTGATTTATGGCAGGTGCTTGTTTAGAAACCCATTTCTGCACAGAGACAGTGAAAAACATTTATCATTCTGCTTGGCCTTCCTTATTAGATAAATGTCACATAAACATAACCTAAATCTGGAATCTTGCTAGTCCAGCACATACACTGGTGGCATCTCTTTGACTACCTTCATTTTTACGTTGACCTCCAGCAGCCAGGGAACATTTGACAGTGAATATCCATAGTCCCAGTGCTTTATTTACCAAACAGGAAAAAATCATTCATAATACCTTAGGTCAGCAAAGTATTATTTATCAACAACAGGCAACTCAATATTGATTTTGGTTTAAACATTTTACCCTGTAGCTGTTTTTGGTTAATAGTTCAGACTAACCAATATAAAAACTTTTATAGCTTAAGGACCTATGTATTTTGACAAGATGAAATTAATCAATAAAGGTGTCAGTGACTTGCATCCAGGTATCAAACAAACTGTCCACTCAAGAGATTAGAACATTAATTAATGTAATTTTTAAAGTCTTGAAAATTTTTATTTCATATTTTTTCATATTTTCTATGGATTTTCCCACTCCTAGATTATCTTACTTTTAAAAATTGTCATTGTCTTCTTTGAAATATTATATTTATAATTCTTAATTGATATATGGTAATTTAGGAGTTTCAATGTGGTCTTTACTTAATGATTTACAATTTAATGTTAAATATGAAAAAGTATGAAATACTTTCATATTTGTGGCTAAGGATATAATGCAAAATTATTAATGAAAAGACAGCTAGTAAATCTGTATGATACATGACAAATAATGAAGATGAGTAATATATTAGAAACTGCAGATTGCATTAATTGTGCAAATGACACTGATGTATTAGAATGTTGATTATCCTGTCTGCAAAAGAAAACCATTTAAAACACAGGGGCTCGAGGGTTGAGATAGTTGTAAAATGAGAAATTCTCATGTTCACTTAAGTTTTATGGCTACCTATATGATTTAATACATTAAACATTATGCGTGGATATTTTCTTATAGAATTTTTAATCTAAAATAGGATATAAACTACAGTTTTCCTTTTCTTAGACTATTTAAAAAGTGAAGAACCTCCAACTTATAAACCCCATCGTAACTCCCAAAGATTATTTTAGGCTTATAGTCAGGAGATGTATTCAGCCATCTATTCATATAGATAGAAGCTGCTAGTGAAAGTTGGACAAAGACATTAAAGAAAATAAGTCTGAGAAGAAATATAAAAGCTTTGAAATGGAAGGACATTTGAATTTTACATTTGAGTCACTATATAACATTATTTATTGAATGAGTGATATAGATTATATATATGATATATACTATTTGTGCAATAGATAATATATATTACTGAAGGCAAAAATGCAATAAAACTTTTATATATAATTCTTTGTTTTTGTAAAGATTTTATTTATTTATATGACAGAGAGGACCAGAGTGCACAAGCAGAGGGAGCAGTAGAGGGAGAAGAAGGAGGCTCCACATGAGTAGGGAGCGGGAAGTGGGGCGTCATCCCAGGACCCTGGGATCATGACCTGAGCCAAAGGCCAATGCTTAACCAAATGAGCCACCTGGGTGCCCCTTCTATATACATTCTTAATGCATTTATTATATAATAACAACTCATTTCAAAATCTCTTACTGTTTGTCACTATTGCCATAGGAAATATATTACTTTTGCTTATTATTCTATTTCCTTTTGGGATGTATGCTACTAAAAAATCATTTTGAGGGATGCCTGGGTGGCTCAGGTTAAGCAGCTGCCATTGGCTGGAGAGTCACGATCTCCTGGAATTGAGCGCGGAATGGGGCTCTTTGCTTACAGGGAGCCGCCTTCTCCCTCTCCCTCTGCCTGTTGCTTCCTCTTCTTGTGCTTACACTCTCTCTCTCTCTCTGTCAAATAAAGAAATAAATAAAATACTAAATAAATCATTTTGAGACCCCAAAAATCCATACAAAGGGCATTTAAGCAAAGAAGCAATTAAACAGGATTACAATCATCAGCATCTATAAATTTAGTTACTCTTCACTCTTTTTACTTTTATCTGTGTATTTTTATTTAGGGAATTATATTAATGGGCCACAAAAGAACACTGAGATCATGCCTGGTCAAGTACTTAGAAGTAAGATCCTCCTCACACCGGTAGTAAATTATAAATTTGCTCATCATGCATGAGATCTCAGCTATGCAAAAATCATTTTCATTTGTGTGATATCTACTAGTCCATCAAGATTTGGCTGTAATCAGTTACAAGTTCTTAACATTCCAAAGACCATTCAGTTCAGAGTGGGGTTGCTAAATCAGAGACCTACAGAAACAAAGACTCACTGAGACAAATACCTTCAGACATTGACTGGTTTGAGAAGAAAATGATCTGCATTAAGGATTCTAATTCTTGGTCACTTCTCTATCAAAAGTTCTATTATAATAATGAATGTTAGATTAACGTGGTATCATTAGTAACTTGATTAACATCTTCTCACAGGCAGGAGGAGTTTTTCACAGTTTTATGTCCACATTATCTAACATATACTTGGCATGTTATAGATATTTAATAACATGTTTATTTGAGTTCTGATGTCAGGAAGGGATTGGTAGATTATCATCACTGCTTACACACAGACTTGAAATTCATTGCTTTACAACAGCAAACATTTATTTTTTGCTCACCTACCTTTAAATTAGATTGGAGTCACTTAACCTAATTGGGCATAGCTGGACTCGGCTCTACACTGCAGATAAAATTTGGATTTTCTCCCCACGTCTCTTATTTTCCTTGGAGCAAAAGCTCCTAAGTTATCTTCTTGCAACAAAACCCAGGAGTGTGAGAGTGCATCTTTGGGGTCAGTTCCATGTCCCAGAGCCACACACACACGCGCATGGGTGTATATTTAACAGACGGTTCTTTATCTCTAGACTTAATTACAGGTGATAGTGTACATTCAATTTCTGTGACATAATGCCCTTTAACTTTCTAGGCCCTTTTTTCTAGAGCTAGGAAGATTCATAAGACAACTTCAGGGTCTTAGAAAAGAGTTAGAGTCACAATCTTGATTTTATCTTCCTAGGTAGTTCTTCCTTAATGGCCCTGATTTGATTACTTGCCACTTCTGAAAATTTTAGGCTATTCATCCTTCCTCTAAATTGCGTTTGCAAACTGGACATTCCTTTTGGTGCTTTTTATTTCCTATTTTCCTGTATATAAACAAGTTGCTCTTCTAATATTTGGCCACAAAACTTACTCAATGCTACAGGTTTGTTAAATACATGTTCCCTATTTCAAAAACAAACAAACAAAACAAAACAAAAAAACAGACTATCTTTAGTTCTAGAATCACAGCCAAAGCTGAGGGGAAGATACAGGAATTTCCCATTACCCCTTGCTGCACACAAGTGGCCTCTCCCATTATCAAATCCCTCACTGAATAGGACATTTGTTAAAATTCATGAACCTACACTGGCGCTGATGTATATTCCATGGGTTTGCACAAATGTATAATAACGGGTATCCATCTTTATGGTATTATATAGAGTATCTTCACTGCCCTACGAATTCTCTGTGATCTGTTCATTTGTCCTTCCCTACCTCCAAACTCTAGTAACCACAGATCCTTTTATTCTCCCTATAGTTTTGACTTTTCATTATGCCATATAATTGTAAATGTACACTATATTGCCTTTTCAAATTGACTTCTTTCACTTAGTATTATGCATTTAAGTCTTCTCCCTGTCTTTTCATAACTTTATAGTTCATTTCTTCTTAGTGCTGAAAAACATTCCATTGTCTTGATGTACTAGTTTATTTACCCATTCACCTGCTGAAGGACATCATTGCTTCCAAGCTTTAACAGTTATGAGTAAAACTGTTCTAAACATTCATGGACAAGTTTTTGTGTGGACACACATTTACAATTCCTTGTGGTAAATACCAAAGACAGGCGTTGTTGGGTCATATGGTAAGAGTGTGTTTAGTTTTGTAAGAAAATGCCAAACTGTAGATCTAAAGTAGCAGTATCATTTTACATTGTCTGCAATGAATGAGAGTTTGCCCATTATTGTCAGCATTTGATGTGGTCAGTATTCCTGATTTGGTCATTCTGGTAGATATATAGTAGTATATCATAGCCGTTTTAATTTGCATTTCCCGATGGTTGTAAAGTGACCATCTTTTCATGTGCTTACTTGCCATCTATATAACTTCTCTGATGAAATGTCTGTTAAAATATTTGGCTCATTTTTAAATTGCTTTGTTTTGTGTGTGTGAATTTTAAGAGTTCTATATATATTTTAGGTAACAGTACTTTATCATATGTCTTTTGCAAATATTTTCTCCCCTTCTGTGGCTTTTTTCCTCATTCTCTTGAGATCATCTTTAACAGAGGAGAAGTTTTTAATTTGAATGAACTCTAGCTTATCAGTTATTTCTTTCATGGATTTGTGCTTTGGGCATGGTATGTAAATAGTCATTAGCACACAAGATCATCTGTATCTTCAGTATTATCTTCTAGGAATTTTGTAGTTTGTGTTTCTACATTCATGTCTGTGATTCATTTTAAGAAGGTCTGTGTCTAGATTCTCTTGTTCTCTCATTTATTTAAAATGTTTTTCTTTATTACTATTTTTCTAATGTGGATGTTTAGCTGTTTCAGCAACATCTGTAAAGCTATCTTTTTCCCAATGCATTGCCTTTGCCCCTTTTCAGAAATCAGTTGCCTGTATTTATGTGGATATATTTTTGGGGTCTCTATTTGGTTCCATTGATCTATTTATTTATTTTTTCACTAATACCATGTGATCTCTCTACATTTATAGCAAGTCTCTTGAAATCAGGTAGCATCAGTCCTCCAACCTTGTTGTTCTCCTTCAATAGTGTTGGCTATTCTGGGTATTTGGCCTCTGTATATAAACTTTAAAATCAGTTTCTTGATACCTACAAAACAACTTTCTGGGATTTTGATTGGGATTTATTGAATAGATCAAGTTGGGGAGATAGATATCTTTTCACTATGGAGTCTTCTTTTCCATGAACATTGAATATTTCTCCATTTGTTTAGTTTTTTTTTTTTTCTTTCAGCAGTTTTGTACATTTCCTCATGTAAATCTTACACAAATTTTGTTAAATTTTTTCCTAAGTGTTTCATTTTGCTTATATAAATGGTATTATGTTTTTAATTTCAAATTCCAGTGTGTTCATTGCTATTATATAGGAAAATGGACTATATACTATTTCATGTTGTTTTAATTTTTTCAAAATATTTAAATATTTCTCCTGAGATTTCTTCTTTGACCCATATATTCTTAGAAGTATGTTGCTTGATATCACATATTTTTGGATTTTCCAGTGATCTTTTTGCTTTTGCTTTTTAGTTTAATTCTGTTATGATCTGAGAATAGACATTGTATAATTTCTATTATTTTAAATTTCTTAAGGTGTGTTTTATAGGCCAAAATGTAGTTTGCCTTAGTGAATATTCCATTTCAATTTGAGAGATGTGTGTATTCTGCTGTTGTTGAACGAAGAATTCTGTACATTTCCATTATATCCAATTGAATGATGGTGTTATCTTTAAGCCTAGTGGTGATAAGGCAGGGAAACACACTCTTCTTAAGGGGCTCAAGGAGTAGTGGTAGTGAATATTTTGTAACTTACGCAGCATCTATAGACATGGAATCAATTATTCACTTCCTGGTAGCCAGCTATGAAACTGAATTATGTAAATTTATTTTCCTTCCCTTCCCACCTCCCACAGTGAAACAACGTGGAAATCTGAGGTTAGATTGTTTTCCATTAGCAATTATATTTCTCACTATAAATTTGAGAGACCTGAAGTTGGAAATAATTGAGATCGCTTTCTAAGTGTACTTAGGTACTAAATTTTCTCTGATATTCCCAGCAGGTTAGACAATGATATATTTTGGGTTATATATTTCATGTTTTCTGAACAAAAGATGTATATAATGTTGCTTGCAGAAAGTAAGATCAAAAGGATTGCTGAGTGTTTCATCAAATTTGAAAAATGTTCAATCATTATTTCCCCAAATATTTCAAGTCCTTTTCTTTCTTTCTTCTCCTTGAAGGCAACAATTACACATATATTAGTCCTGTTGAAGTTGTCCCATATCTCAATTGGTTCATAAATATTCCAATCTACATTAGCCAGTGAAATGTATAAATTTGCAATATCCCGTTAAACATGATAACTTTCCATAATCAGAGATAATGAATACTAAGAGAAAACAAACACACATGCAAGCAGAATTTGAAAATCTTAACACTGCCTGGACAACATCACATTTATTTTCCCACCATACTATTTGTTTTGATGCATTTGGTGTGTAGATTACATTATCTTGATGTTCTTCTTTAATAAAAAGAAAGAAAAATTAGCCATTTTAATTAAATCTTGTTGATTTGAAGTAATTTAAACTATGGATCCAAAAAAGCAACTCAAAGTTATGTTAATCCCTAAAAACTGAGAAATTGCATTTAAAAGTTTTCCAGAGAAAATAAAATGTGACCTATCAGGTTTTTGGTCTTAGATACAAATACAAAAATCTCAAAGAAGTAATCGTATAGCTAGCCTTGTCTTACAATAGCATTACATAAACAAAAATAATTGAGAACACAATGGTAACTGTTTCAACTTTTTAAAGAATTTGTGAGTAATTTCAAGATAATTACCACAAAATGTTATTTAATTTTTAAATTAATTTAGAAGATCTTTTATTTATTTGTTTATTTATTTATTTAAAGCATTCTTAAAGATTTTTTTTTTTTAATTTGATAGAGATCACAAGTAGGCAGAAAGGCAGGCAGAGAGAGAGGCGGGGTGGGGGGGAGCAGGCTCCCTGCTCAGGGGAGAGCCTGATGCGGGGCTCGATCACAGGACCCTGGGATCATGACCTGAGCCGAAGGCAGAGGCTTTAACCCATTGAGCCACCCAGGTGCCCCAGAAGTTCTTTTAGTTCAGACATCTGAATTCTAAGGTTTAAGGCTATTAAGACTTCTCATTTTAATTGCCCCCACAATGTTTCTACAATGTTTCTACATCAAAAAAATGTTACTTTATCTCAACTATGGTTTGAAATAACAGTAATTCAACCTCTGTAACTGCTATGAGCAATACGCATTCCTTTATCATAACAGAAAAATTCATAACCTATATCTGCCCATCTTTTAGAAGCAATATGAATTGAAAGTGTGAACTTATCACCTATTGCTTCTAGATTATCTGGAATGAAAATCATTCCTTAAAAGAACTGTCATTTGTTAAAAAAAATGCTCATTATATAGTGTAAAAAGCAGCATCCTCGGGTAACCATATGACATTAAGGAATACAGAGCTTGTAATAGTGTGAAATCTCGCTTGTCCCACCACTGTTCCAACTGTCATTAAACCCACGTTTGCCAAGTGGTCATTGAGTCTGTATCAGAACACACCCAGTTAGGGGTACTACTCATCATTGTCCAAGGCAGGCAATTCAATCATTACACAACTCTGAGTATAATTCAAGAAATTTTATGAAAACATTAAATGTGACATAATTTTTATTGGTAAATCTGTTATTCTTCCATTACTGAGATAATAATTATGTTTGATATTCAACACTCTGTCCTCATTTTAATCACTGGTCCACACAGATCTAAAAATTATAAATGAGACTGTTTGAGGACAGCTCTCTCCCTCTCCCCAAAACACCTCTGCCAAAACCTAAACCAAAACCCAAACAAACAAAGAAAAGAGCAGAAAGGAAGAAAAAGAGGAAAAAAAGAAAGAAAAAAGAAAAATATAGGAAAGGAATTCTTTCTCACATTTTTAAGCAACATTGATTCCATTAGCTGCTCTTCACTATGGTTTAATATTTAGTTTAGTAACTCTCTTGAGCTTGAGTACGTAAATTGCATTCTAGACTCTTAACATATTTCTCAAAGCCCAGGTGGTGATAAAACTATTCCGTTAGTGATTTGTATTATATGTCTTAGCCATCTTCTACACTAAACATTGTTATATCTAGAAAGTGTGTGATTATCTGACACTCGAACATATACTTAAATGTGACCTACTAGATACATTAGCTTGAATTTTATGAGATGATAACTAAGGAAAATAATTTGATTCAGAAGTGCCAATGACAATTTTTTCACAAGAATGTTTGTATTTGCTGAATTAGCAAAATCAGGGTTGTTTGTTTCACTATTGAGTGGGAGAGCTTGAGTTGCTTTTTGCCTATTATATATTTAGAGTTCTCAAATAATTTATTTTTTAAAAGATTTTATTTGTTTGACAGAGAGAGAGAGAGAGAGGATGAAAGAGCACAAGCAAGGGGAGCAGCAGGCAGAGGGAGAGGGAGAAGCAGGGAGCCAAGCAGGGAGCCTGACACGGGGCTCCATCCCAGTTCCCCAGTATCATTACCTAAACCCAAGGCAGCTACCAATGGCAGCCACTTAAATGACTGAGCCATCCAGGTGACCTGTTCCCAAATAATTTAGAAAATATTAACATTATAATTGCGTTATCAATTTCTATTTTTTATTCTAAGAATTGCAGTTACTATGCAGTTAGTTTGGACAGTTTAAAATTACAAAGATAATATATATGATATATACATATATCATATATATAAAGATGATATAAAGATGATATAGATGATATATATATAATATATATAAAAATTTCACCAGAACAAAAAGCATTACAACATCACTTTATTTTTACCCTTCCTTGATATGTATTGGAAATAATACATAAATGAAAAGGGAGAAGTCTTGGGAAAAATGGTTGATTAATTCTAACCACCAATTGTGCATATTACTTTTCTATGTCTTATACAAAATTTATCACCATACAGTGCTATCTGGTGTCCTCATAGGCATTTTGAACACTACCTATGTAGATTCTTGCATTAGATTTCATAAACTTGGATAAACATAGTGGGATGAAAGTTGCTTATAAAACACAACAATAGATAAACATAAAATCCTTTAGCTTGCTCTCTCCTACATTTGAATAGATAGTTGTTAGGACAAGTGCCAGTTCCCTTGAAGCATGTTACTCCATCATTCTTAGCAGTTTCACTCCAGGAATTTATGACTCCACAGTTATATCCTTTCCAAGTGACCTAAAATTGACAAGTAAAGTCACGATCACTCCTGGCATTTGAAACAAAGTAAAAAAAAAAAAAAAGATTGATTCAAGTTTTCATGGCTCTTTCTCTTGAAATTCCTTTTCAGAAACCCCTATATAGCTTTATTTGCCTTTTACTATATTTTGTGGTTGATAAATTTAGAAGTTCAATATTTTGATGTATTTCAAGATAGTACACTCACCATTCTTTCTTCTTAAATTGCATTCTAGTTAATAGAGTTTTTTCAAAATATTTCTATAAAACTATTTGGATAACATATATTTATGGTAACATTATAGAAATTTATTTTAGTGTTAAATATAGCAATTATAAAAATGATTTGTAATATTTACCTTAGATGTGATTAAAAAAAACTTTAAGAACATATTTTGACTTTACCTAGGGGAAAATTGATTATATTAATATATATAAGGTATAATTCTATAAATATTATTAAAATGTAGTAATTATTAAATATGCTATTATTTTTTTAACATTTTTTTTATTTATTTATTCGACAGACAGAGATCACAAGCAGGCAGAGAGGCAGGCAGAGAGAGAGGAGGAAGCAGGCTCCCTGCCAAGCAGAGAGCCCGATGCGGGGCTCGATCCCAGGACCCCGAGATCATGACCTGAGCCGAAAGCAGAGGCTTTAACCCACTGAGCCACCCAGGTGCCTCTAAATATGCTATTATTAAAATCAATCATTGATTCAGTTATTGAATTTATGTAATATTATAATTCTAAGAATAATAAAAATTATTTATTTTAGGGATGCCTGGGTGGCTCAGTTGATTAAGCGGCTGCTTTGGGCTCAGATCATGATCCGAGGGTCCTGGGATTGAGTACCACGTCGGGTTCCTTCCTCAGCGGGGAGCCTGCTTCTTCCTCTGCCTGCCTCTCCTCCTGTTTGTGCTCTCTGTCTCTCTCTTTAACAAGTAAATAAACAGAATCTTTAAAAATGTATTCATTTTAATAGTTTTGCAAAAAAGATATCCAAGAGGAGATATCTGATATGAAACTAGTGATTTTGATGATAAACAATGGCAAAGTAGAGAAATTGATTTTCAAATTTGTATTTTGAAAGCCAAGATGATGATTCTTACCAGTGTTATTGATAAAATTAACATGGAATAATAACCAAAGAGACAGAGAATGTTAACTAAGTTCTCATTATGTATCAGGAATTCTTCTGGGTGGTGGGTATGAATATGTTTGAGAGCAAAGTAAATAAGGCCTCAGCACTCATGAATTCACACTCTAATTGAAAAGATGCACGCACACACACAGACACACACACACACAATTAATAAATTAATAAGTAAATTTTTCTTAAATTCCATATATCAATGAAATCATATGGCGTTTCTCTTTCTCTGGCTTCTTTCACTTAGCACGGTACACTCTAAATCCATCCACGTCATTGCAAATGACAAGATATTCTTTTTGATGGCTGAGTTGTATTCCATCACACACACTACATCTTCTTTATCCGTTCATCAGTCGATGGACATTCGGGCTTTAACATAATTGGGTTATTGTTGCTAATGCTGCTATAAACACTGGGTACATGTATTCCTTACAGGAATCAGTATTTAATCAATATGTTTGTATCTTTTGGATAAATACCTAGACATGCAATTGCTGGATTAGGGTAGTTTTTACTTTTAACTTTTTGAGGAATCTCCGTACTGCTTTCCAGAGTGGCTGCACCAATTTACATTCCTATCAATAGGAATGGGAATAGATATTTGCAAATGACATATCTGATTAAAGGTTAGTATCCAAAATATATAAAGAATTTATTAAACTCAACACCCCAAAACCAAATAATCCAGTAAAAAAAATGGGCAAAAGACATGAATAGACATTTTTCTAAAGAAGACATATAGATGGCCAAGACACATGAAAAGATGCTCAACATCACCAGCATCAGGGAAATACAAATCAAAACTACAATGAGATATCACCTTACACCAGTATGCTATTTTTAATTTTGGGAAATTCACCTTGATTATTTATCCATAATATTTTTGTAAAATTCTTTACTTTTTAAAATTTTCCTTTA